>PRKT01000303.1:19815-47091 GCA_003671525.1 Saccostrea glomerata | reverse complement strand
AGGTAGTGTAGATTCAAGTTTGTTCAAATCATGACCCCCGGGGGTAGGGCGAGGCCAAAATGGCCGACCAAAGTTTTACATAGAAATATATAGGAAAATTCTTTAAAAATCTTCTTCTCAAGAATGACAAACCCATAATTCATCATATTTATATGGAAGCATGCTCAGAGAGTGTAGATTCAAGTTTGTTCAAATCATGACCCCCGGGGGTAGGGCGGGGCCAAAATGGCCGACCAAAGTTTTACATAGAAATATATAGGAAAATTCTTTAAAAATCTTCTACTCAATAATGTCAAAGCCATAATTCATCATATTTATATGGAAGCATGCTCAGAGAGTATAGATTCAAGTTTGTTCAAATCATGACCCCTGGGGGTAGGGCGGGGCCAAAATGGCCGGCCAAAGTTTTTAAAAATATATATAGGAAAATTCTTTAAAAATCATTTTCTAAAAAATAGCAAATCCATGATTGGATTTAAACTTTACAATAAAAAGCCATTTTCTACTTTTTCCTACCCTTAGTGCTCAGGTGAGCGATGTGGCCCATGGGCCTCTTGTTGTATTTTCCACAGTAATAATTTCTTTTCTATTTGCTTTTCTTTGATAAATCTTACCTTTGTTTTGTGCTATTTTCTGAGCCTCTGCAGACAATGTTTGTTGAACCTCTGGGAGTTCATGACTATCACTGGTAGACTTCTTTGCTATATAAGGAAGGTCAGACGAACTCTGCTTGGCACCTGATCTGGAGGGAGATGAACCTGTCGCCTTTGACTTTGAAGAACTGTTTCCTCCAAATAAAAACCCTTTTTTGAACCCCCCAAAACTGGATGAGGAAGATTTTGAAGGTGTACTGCTCACATTTTTCTCAGCTGATTTTACCTTTTGAGTATCTGATGATTTTTCCTTTGGTTTCTAGAAAAATAAAATTCCATAATTTATCTTCAGGGGTGTGCAATTACCATCGCACGATGCCCGGGGCTACCAATTTTACAGGTCAGGCTATCATAAATCTATACTGCGTTAGCCCGATGGGCTAGTAAATCTAAAATGAAAGTAAAAAATATTCATCAATTACCATGATTACCTCGACTGAATTGATGTAGGAATTAACTTTTTTGTAAAATCATAATCTTTTAAATTAATTCGTGTTTATCTATATGTACTGTGTGTTGCTATCGCCAGTCGTCTCACTGACAATTGTAGTCAATAAAAATATGGAGAAGTACCTGACCATTAAAAAGCGCAAACCACTATTTGTTTTATTTATTTCAACTTGAATGTTTTTTTTTAACCTTTATGTTATACATATATTGTTTTGGGTAGTTAATAGGCTAGTGACTGGCAACCTCGGGCCAGTAACTTAGTAACCGCCACTAGCCCGACAGGCTAGTAACTTATTTTTGTAATTGCACACCCCTGTTTCTTTAATCAAATTGAAGTTTCATATTTGTATGGTAGATGAGATATCCATTATATGTACAATCCCTTACATCAGTATATTGGTCCTTCTGTGGAACTGCTCTCCTAGGGCTGGGGTCAACAGACTGTTTACCCTGTGAACTATTAACCTTTGACCTGATGACCTCTGCTTGTTGTAAGATTTCTGACATGTCCTCCAATGGAGGAACATCGTCTGTAAAGAAATAAAATGCTAGGGTTAGATATGCTAAATGTTAACATCTTTTTTTAAAAAATCATTACGGGGTAAATTGTATATTAGAGAAATAGAGGATATCTATATTGTGTGATTTGATACTGGCTTTACCCAACGAGATGAAATGGTGTATATATTTGAAAGGCTTGCCGAGCGAATATACACCATTTCAACGAGTTGGATAAAGCCAATATCAAATCACACAATTATAAATGTCCTACATATCTCATACAACTTCTGTTTTAACAAAACTTTGAGACTTCCCCTGCAAAACTACTTGAATGATTGCCAATTCAAATTGATGACGTATAACTTTGATGACGTAGCACCGTTGATGTTGACATACCTCGAAAGAAAGTAGATCGTGTTCAAAAGTTAAAATTTTTGCTATCTGCGTCTTTGTCTCTTTGAAAATATTAATTTATGTGACAATTGCTGGAGCTTTACATCGACCGAACTTCTGACTGAAAGTTGTAAGGACCATGGTATCGTAAAAATTAACTCTAAGTCTTTGTTCGGAGCCAGTATGAAGAGTGCCAGGCAAGGCATAACGTTAGGCTACATTACATGTACTAGGTATGCATACATAGTATAATATAAGAAAGCATTATTGAAGATGTTTCAGGAATCTTATAACAACAACTTAACTGCTAGTCTTTACTTGCTTCAAAAACGATTTAAGGGGGTGGGGGGGGTGGGGGGGTTGTAACATCTGTCTTCAAGCAGCCAATACAGGTTCCTCGATAAAATAAGACACTTATTTGACATATTCGAGTCCTTTTCTTGCTTTTAACGATACTATTGCCCTTTATCATTCATTTTATAAGGGCAATAATTTTCACAAATAAAAGTTTCAATAAAGAGAAAATCTAATGTCTGAAGCAAGGGATCGTGTCAAAACCGGAAGTGCTATTGATAAATCAATCATCTACCTGTTGATAACCCATAAGTTTATCCAACGGTCTGTTTCACCCACACGGATAAGATAGGGCTATATCATGACCTGTTTTAAAGGCCTAAAATGGCTGAAAGTTTGGGAATCTGTGCCACACAAGTAAATGCTATTATAAATTGATAATGATTGTGTTAGCATTATATGTACATTCCATATCCTGGCGTATTGTATTTTCGACCTATTTATATGTTAATTATTAATTTATTGCAAACTTTAAAGCATCTAAGGAAATATGGGCTTAAAATGTTAGCATATGTGTCTATAAATAAAATGATATAACCCATATTGCAGTTTTGTGTTTATTTTATTTATATGCCATAATATGGAGAGGGTGCAGTTTTCCTTACAAAAATATTAGCGTCTTGTGTTTTCAACCTGAAAATAGAATCAACGCCCAATCAGTATTGGCTATAAATATCCATTGGATATTCCAAACAATAAAAATATGATTGTCTATCTTTCAAAAGAACATTGAACAAGTTGCATATTTTGGTTGCAAATACATTTATTCGTTGGTTGAACCCATCTGTCAGTAGCTGTGTATTTCCACAAAAAATCAATGAAAATACGTTGCATTTTTCAGTAAAAATCTGTAAGAAAGTACCCATATTTAAGGAAGAAAAAAAATTCGTTTGATCCACCCATTCATTTCAATATTCATGCGTCTTTTTGACAGAGATCTTAATTTTCTTTCGGAAAAATGTCATCAAAAAATGTTTGTAATTAACCGATTATGGCTTTAATTAATCAACAGATAAAATGTGCATTAGTAAAAAGACTAGAATTTCTGTCAACGGAATAAAAACATCGAGGGAATTCCGTTGAATGAATTATTTTGGGTATTTTCACTACATTTGTGCTTCAAAGGTATTTTTCCAAGTGTAGCAACCGAAAATAAGGTTTTACCGCGCGGAATCTGCACGGGAAGCAGACTGGGAAAAATAGGTCGAAAATACAATATGGTCGAAAACAGTATACGAGACGATATATGTCTGATATGCAGCTTGCCCAATCGAACAAGCATGTCTGGAGATTTTCTTGTTTGAACGCAAAATGAACTGGCCACTACTGGGTGCTGACAATTTATCTTACAAATATCAAAGGTTAATGTCCAGCTCAAAGGCGCTCCCCGTGTAATTCTGTAAATGACGAAAGATCAGAATATATAGGTCTACTCCCTCTACACTACAACATATCACACGTGTTTGTTTGATGTACAGGGTAACCTATATGCCAAATGAGTATCTATGTGCTTCAAAATCGAGCTAACGTGTTACACAGCTACAAGTGTACTGTAATGCAAGAGATTGTTTTTATTGCTGAACCTGATATCTTGTAAGATGAAACCTTAACTTAAACATCTTATTTACCAGTAATATTCTATAATGTCATATATCTCAATGACAAGAAAACTTTGCCCTTTCATTAGTACAGCATAAAATCTTACCATCGTCCATGACTTGAACCCAGGAATGTGATAGAGAAAATTCGAATGTTTTGATGTGGGGCTTCTGAAATCTCGATCCCGATATTATTTATGAGTGTTGGCAAACCCGGGCAAATTAAAAGCCGGAGCAGTTCGAGATTTTTCAAATATCTTCGATAAGACTCTAGCAATTTATCTGAAATTTTCAGATTTATTTCTTGAAGGTGCTTAGGAAGATTTTTCCCTATCTTTGGACTTTCAGTAGGGCGTGACTTTCTCGAAGCTACTTGTTTACCGTGCGGCTGTCAAATGATGACATTCAGTCTCATTGGTTGCCAGATAAACTCATCAATATTCAAAGCATTGTCTACGTAGAATAAAAGTAACACCACAAAGTATATTTAGTTTCAAAATTGTAATATGTTTTACGGTGCGACCGCTGGGGCGAGCGCAGTTAATTGTACCATCAAAACACTTGAAAAATTGATCAGCCACTTTGAACGTCAAGCCGCACGAGACATCTCGACTACCTGTGACGTCATACGACGTCACAAAGCTCGTTGGAGCTTACGGAGACAGCCGAGAGTCTGTTTGAAACTATAGAACTAGTGCAATTTTTGTTGAAAAACATTGCAGAGTTATTTTTTGTTTCTTTGAAAGATTTCTACAAAATGAAAGCCAGATATATGCTTTACGTTATTATTTATTTATTTATTCGCGCAAAGGACATTGGGTTGTGCAGGAATTCCGGGAATGTTTCACAACAAAATTTGCTTGACGTATGTGCAATTCCGAATTTCCTCTGTTCTTACACGTTAATCTATCGAGCTCGCTTTGCGACGCTCGCTGCGCTCGCTATAATTCGGGTCATATAAAGACCATAGGCGCTTGGTTACAGAATGGTGTATAAGTGTTTTTCTATGTGTGTCTGGATATTTTCATTAAAATAAAGATAAAAATTCGCCAAAATTAGCACGTTTTAAAAAAGTCATATTGACTGTATAATATATGTTTTACGGTGTGACCGTTTGGGCGAGCGCAGTTGTACCATCAAAAACACTCTAAAAATTGATCAGCTACTTCAAACATCAAGCCGCACGAGACATCTCGACTAGCTGTGACGTCACACGACGTCACGGAGCTCGTCGGAGTTTACGGAGACAGCCGAGCGTCTGTTTGAAACTATAGACTTAGTGCAATTTTGGTTGAAAAACATTGTAGAGTTTATTTTTGTTTCTTTGAAAGATTTCTACAAACTGATAGCCTTTACTGCTTTACGTTATTATTTATTTTTTAAAATAATTTATTTGCGCAAAGGACATTGGGTTGTGCAGGAATTCTGGGAATGTTTCACATAGAAATTTGGCTGACGTATGTACAGATTTCAATCCAAATTTCCCTTGTTCTTACACGTTAGTCTATTGAGCTCGCTGCGCTCGCTATAAAAAGAATACACTTTATATAAAAAGAATACTCTTATAGCTACACAAAATTTTAGGTCTCTCGCTGCTCCGCCTTGACGTTATTATTTCGTAGCAGCGAGAGACCTAAAATTTTGTGTAGCGCTTTGGAGAACTCTTTTCCAAACTGATCAACCTGCAGAACAATAACGACAACAACCAAAAAAAAAATTACACGTCTAAGGATTGTTATTTCATTGGTATATATTTTTTCTGACCAATTATTCAACCATAGTCAAATCAAAAGCTCCGGCAGTAGTATAAGGGGCCTAGATGGCCGGGTCAACTGAGTGCACTTTTTATGCAAATGAGGTAAAAAATACTGGATTCTGATTGGTTGAACCCTAACCCTAGCCCTAACCCTAACCCTAGCCCTAACCCTAACCCTAACCCTACTAACTCTAACCCTACTAACCCTAACCCTACTAACCCTAACCCTAACCCCTATCCCTAATCCCTTAACCCTAACCCTAACCCCTAGCCCTAACCCTAAACCCTAACCCTAACCCCCTAACCCTAATCCCCTAACCCTAACCCTAACCCTAGGGGGTCTAGGTGGGTCAGTACATAGCCCCCTAAATATGGTGTTTACACTGTGTTTACATTGGTACGTTGGTACTACGTTTTGTTTATGCTAACTGCACAGGTAAATACTTGGGCGCCGTGTGCAAAACATTTCAAGAATGTCATTATGACGTCACGCATTCATTCACAGTCTAAAGCTCAGCCTAACCTAAACCGGTTCAAACTGGATTTTTTTTACTGAAAGACAAGAACACAGATTTTGATTTTTTCAATTTTTATTTAGAATGAAAAAATACATACATTTTACATTTTCTGTTTCTTCTTCTGTCCCTTTTCTGTGGTCAGGGCTAGTTTCCTCTTGGTTTCCCGAGGTTTTGTTTCTTTAGTTTCTTTTATGTCTTTTACGAATTGGTGATCCTCCTCTGTACATTGATTAGCCCAATGTCCAAATTTTCCGCATTTGTAGCACGAATCCTGTTTTTTTCTGGGGCAATCTGGGGCCCAATGCCCTAATTCTTTGCAGATGTAGCATGGGTCTGTCTGTCTTGTTTTCTTAGTCTGTCCTGATCCCCCTTGTCCCTCTTTTTTCTGGTCAGTGCTTCCTCCTTTCATTTTGTACTACGTTTTGTTTATGCTAACTGCACAGGTAAATACTTGGGCGCCGTGTGCAAAACATTTCAAGAATGTCATTATGACGTCACGCATTCATTCACAGTCTTAAGCTCAGCCTAACCTAAACCGGTTCAAACTGGATTTTTTTTACTGAAAGACAAGAAAACAGATTTTGATTTTTTTCAATTTTTATTTAGAATGAAAAAATACAATACATTTTACATTTTCTGTTTCTTCTTCTGTCCCTTTTTTGTGGTCAGGGCTAGTTTCCTCTTGGTTTCCCGAGGTTTTTTTTCTTTAGTTTTTTCTATGTCTTTTACCAATACATAGCATGGATCCATCCCGCTTGGTTTCCCTCTCCTTTTTCTTGAGATTGTTTTTCTTCAGGCGATAAAGGGATGCGACAATATACATACACTTTATAAATAGGCCTATCTGTAAAAAGCCCTTGAAGGCTGTTTTCTTTCCGAACCCTCTTTTCTATCAATTGATGAAAACACGATTCAAGTTGAATTTTCCAGGAACTCTTTATAAGGTCCACTCATGATCTTCAATTGGTATTTTTGATAACCATAATATCCATTTTTTCTCTCCTTCAGACAGTATTTTTCCTCTCTGGTGTCATGATTTTTTTTCATAATCTTCAGGATCCAATTCCACCCTTTTTACTAACCAAAAATTTTTGTACTTTATATTCGGTGGCCATTTTAAATAATTTCTGTTGCGTTTATAAAAATCCTGGATGGCTTCTTCTTTAGTTTTCATCCATTCTCCAAAATGTTCTCCGTTAATAGACCAACAATACTCTGTTTCCTCGATCATATTTTTTGTCTGCTCCATCTTTTACCTGTATTCACTTCCTAGTACTCACACAGAATGATCATCAATGTCCAGCGCTGGTTTATATATAGCATGGATTTATTTTAGGGGCCGTGTGCAAAAATATATATTTTTTACCTGCGTTTTCTTATATATACCTGTTTCCATCACCTATAAAAAGCCGTGTGCAAAAACTGAGGGTCGTGTGCAAAAGAAATATACCTTTTTACCTGTGTTTTCTTATATACCTGTTTCCATCATCTATAAAGTGCCGTGTGCAAAAAGTACGATAAAACTTGCCTATGCATTGTGACGTCATCCACTGTATATAAATACGGTTTTTCTTTCACTTTGGGTTCATTTTACCCTCAGAGCCATCAGCTGATAGACATGGATTCTACTAGAGAAAAACAGTTACAGGCTCAACGAAAATTGAAACGAAAAAGTACCGAGAGAGAAATAGATTTACCACCTAAACCCATTTCTGAGTATTATCATATGAGACTAGCTCAAGAAAGGAGCTCTCCAAAATTTAAAGCGCATGAAAATGAATATTTCGTCCATTTCGATGAATTTCCAGAAGAAGAAGAAAACACAGCTTTCCTTCGGCGATTATTCAGAAGCATGTTACAAGACTTCAAATCTGAAATGCAGTGTAATCCTAACGATTACCTCCGCCTGAACCTTCGTCACCATTTTCTGGAATCAGACATTTCGTACGAGTTTACGCAATGTAAAGATTTAAACGAAGACGTCATTTTAAAAGAAATACAATGTGTGCAACAATACAAAAAGGAGTTCAAACTGGGCGACGGCTCCACAGAATTCCAACTGCTTCATATCGAGAATCCCCAGGGGAGTGGTGGAAACAGAACCAAACATCTACAAGTGGATAAAGAAACTTTCAAGAACAATAAAAGAGCCATCGTTCGGATCGTCAATCCCTGGGATAAATTTTGTTTGGCTAGAGCCATCGTCGTGACTCGATTACACAGTCAAAAACCCGAACATCCAGACCCCGAATGGGAAAAACAATGGAAACGCATGAGATTAGGAGATGTAAGAGCCAATGACCAGAAGAACGAAGCCATAGCCCTCATGGAACAAGCCGAGTGTGATATCACTCAAGCTTGTGGAAATGCAGAGTGGACGAAATTACAACAGGTATTAGCTCCTCAGTATCGACTGAAAATATTTCAGTTCAAATCTACTTCGACTAAACTCTGTTTAGAGCGCATCTTCAAAGGCTGGGGAGATGGAACTTGTTTGAACATTTTGTTAGACAACCATCATTACGATGCCATCATATCCATGCCGGGAGTGACGGGGAACCAATATTACTGTGATCATTGCGACGTGGGGTACAGGAATGTCACAGACCATCGGTCCAAATGCCCTCATCGCTGTACCTTTTGTTTAGGACAACACCCTAATTGTCCCGATGAAGGGATCGAGATTAAATGCCGGGAATGCCAAGGAATGTTTAAGAACAGGACCTGCTACGAAAATCATTTAAGACCTCATAGTAAGAAATCCACCACTACTGTCTGCAATTTAATGGGGCTATGCGAGAAGTGTCAGTCCTGGATACCTAAGAAATTATTTCCTCATCACAAGTGCGGAGATCAGAAACAGTGTAAGATCTGTAAGAAAATCGTCGATACCGATCATCAGTGCTGCGTACAACAGAAGCCCAAGAAGAGGAAGAAGGGAAAAGGGACCTTAGAGTTTTACATTTATTTCGATTTCGAATGCACTCAGGAATCGGGCATTCACGTTCCTAATCTATGTGTGGCACATCGCGTCTGTCAACATTGCGATGACTTAGACATAGACCAACCCTGTCCTCATTGTCAACACATGGGACCCCGTCAGCACCTTTTTCAAGGACCAGACACCTTAAAGAAGTTCATGGACTGGTTATTACAACCCACTACAGGTACTAAGAATTCCACTTTAGTACACGACGAGGCCATCGTCATCGCCCATAACTTCAAAGGCTACGACGGACAATTCATTTTGAATCACCTGGTGCATTCCTCTTGCATGAAACCTAGCGTCATCATGAACGGCAGTAAGATCTTGTACATGGATATATGCGGACTCAAATTCATCGACTCGTATAGTTTTTTAACGTTTCCTTTGGCCAAGATGTCCTCTGCTTTCGGATTGACAGAACTCAAGAAAGGTTATTTCCCTCACTTTTTTAATACGGAACAGAACCAGAATTACGTGGGACCTTATCCACCGGCAGCTTTCTACAATCCGGACGAAATGTCTACCAGTGGACGAGAGGCTTTTTTGCAATGGTACGACCAACAGAGGGGAAAATTGTTTGATTTCCAGAAAGAGTTTGTAGGGTATTGTATCTCGGACGTAGACATTTTAAGACGATGCTGTGCAAAGTTTAGAAGCACCCTCAGGGGGTTGGTCAACGTGGACCCTTTCCAGGAATCCATCACGTTTGCCAGTGCTGCTTATTTAGCCTACCGTCGAAATTTCATGCCTAAAGACTCCATTGCCATCATTCCGAACCTCGGGTATGAACTGGCACGACAATATTCGGCCAAAGCCTGTCGGTGGCTCACCTGGATGAGTCATCAGAGTGGATGTCACATACGACATGCCAGAAACGGAGGCGAAGTCCCGATCGGAAATTATACCGTCGACGGATACCAGGAAGCGACTCGTACCGTCTACGAATTTTACGGGTGTTATTGGCACGGATGCCCCACTTGCTATCCCAGTTTACAGACGGAAACTCATCCTCACCGGACCCAATTTACTTACCAACAATTACACGAGAAAACCCTCAGAAGGACTGCGGATTGAGAGGAGATGGGGTACAACGTGTGTAGTATCTGGGAGCACGATTTCGATCAGCAAGTGCAACAAGATGAGAGTTTACAGCAATTTGTACGAGATCTGGACATTCCCGATCCTTTGAAACTTCGAGAAGGGTTGTACGGAGGCCGAACCAATGCCACTAAATTATATTGTGTAGAAGGGGACATGAGATACGTGGACGGTCTCATTCACTGTCGGGTCTTACCACCCCGAGGCCTCTTTCACCCCGTATTACCTTATCGGACGGGAGGCAAGTTATTATTTCCCTTATGTCGCACGTGTGCCCAACGACAGGACTCTACTTCTCAACATCCATGTCAACACACCGACCGGGAACGTAGTCTCACGGGTACTTGGGTGACGAGCGAATTACATAAAGCCCTGGACATGGGCTATACCTTAGAGCAAATTTACGAAGTGTGGCATTTTAAAGAAAGCAGTCAAGAGTTATTTACAGAGTACATCAATACCTTCCTCAAGATCAAACAGGAAGCGTCCGGATTTCCCCCCGACTGTAAGACCTCAGAACAAGAACAAGATTACATTCGACAAATCTTTGACAAAGAAGGATTCATGATGGACATTCTCAGTATCGAAAAGAATCCAGTGAGAAGAACCATTGCTAAACTCTTTTTAAATTGTCTGTGGGGAAAATTTGCTCAACGCTTGTTATTACCCAAAGTCAGATACTTGGACGAAACAGAGGAATTACATCAACTCTTACAAAATTCGACTCTCGACATCAAGGGAATGCGACTCTAAGTCAATAAAGAGGATTCCAATAAAGACAAGATTCTAGTGAATTTTCAAGACAAACAGGAATTCGTCGAAGAATGTCCCTTTGGAAACGTGATCCTGGCTTGTTTTACTACCGCCTATGCCCGCTTACACCTCTACGAGACTTTACAACCTTTAGAAGAACGGGGGCTTTATTTCGATACGGACAGTATCATTTACCAACATAGGGAAGGAGCTTTTAATCCTTCCTTGGGCAATAGTTTAGGAGAATGGACCGACGAATTAGACGGGGATCACATCACTAAATTCATGTCGGCAGGTCCTAAATATTATGGTTTCCGCACCGACAAAGGGACCGAGACCCTTAAATGCAAAGGAATCACTCTCAACCATCGAACCTCCAAGATCGTATGCCCAAACACTTTAGAAAAAATGCTTAAGGGAGAAATAGAGGAAGTGACAGTTCCTTATGACAGCAAAATCCAGAGGACCCGTGATCATGCGGTTGTGAACAAACCTTCAGAGAGAAAGTATTGAATTGTATATGATAAGAGACGAATTGTAGAGAATTATAACACTTTACCTTATGGTTATTGATATGTTGATATGTTTGTTTGTTTGTTGTTACAAATAAAAAATTGAATGTTTTATGTGTTGTTTCTTCTCTATAAAAGGTATTCTTATTCATAATCAAAGGTCATTTCTAATCATGTGGAGTCGCGAGCCATACCAACCCATGCGTTATCCCCAGTATGCTCAGCTCTCAAAGAGAGAAGCTACTTTTGAGCAGGGATGGCCAGAACCTCTCTCAGGAAAAATACCAGACCTAGCTCGAGCCGGGTTTTACTACAGGGGACTAAAAGATAACGCTACCTGTTTTCATTGTGGAATGACTTTAACCAATTGGGATCTTGAGGAAGATCCTTGTGCAGAACATGCTTATTGGAACCCCAATTGTCCTTACATCAATCAGTATAAAGGACGAAGCTGGGTGATGAGTATATTTGTCGGGGACTTAGAACAACAGGGATATAAACCTTAAATTAAGATAAAACCTCTACTGAACCCAGAACCAGAC
The DNA here is from genome assembly GCA_003671525.1 of Saccostrea glomerata. NCBI lineage: Eukaryota > Metazoa > Mollusca > Bivalvia > Ostreida > Ostreidae > Saccostrea > Saccostrea glomerata. Next base: position 34,977 of record PRKT01000303.1, on the reverse strand, counting down.
GTTCAGGCTCGAGGAAAATGTCACATTTGTTTAGACGAGGAATTACAAATCGTTTTTCTACCTTGCGGACACGTATGTTGCTGTGCTTTGTGTGCTCCTTCTTTTCATTTTTGCCCCATCTGTCGAGGTGAGATTCAACAGTCCAAACGCATATTTCTGTGTTAACTATAAATAAATGGACAGAACTCAAATTTGGTGTTTTCTATTGTTAAGCAAGCTCCTCAGACCTAGATTTTTTTTTCAGTGATAAAAGAATGAGATTATTGAATTATTCCTAATTAAAAAATTATCTATTGGTTTTTTCCTCTGCAAGCTAAAAAAAAATAATAACACCTGAGAGTCTATATAAAAAGGAGACCTACAAAACCAACAGATCATTTCTGATCTGAGTGAGGGACAGAGCACATCATGGAATTTTTAAGCTCAGAGTATCTTTGGAAAATAGTAGAACCAGAAGGGACTACTTTAAAGGGAGAATGGATGAAAAACAAAGAGGAATGTATTCAAGATTTCTTTGATAAGAATCCAGGACAAACAGGTCTCCATGAAATCTACCTGTATAAAAGAATAAAGTTACCTAATCCCATAGGGGACAGCATCCTGCTCTTAGCAGGACCCAGACATCCCAAGTATCGGGAATTCAAATGGAAAATCAAATATGTCTTGCCTCACCAAAGAGAGGGACCCGAAAGCACTTTGTTTCAAGGGAAATGGATAGAAAAACCCGGAGATTGTATTAAAGATAATGGTAAGAAAGTGGCCCTTAAAGGATACAATATCATGGACTGTGGTAACCGTTGTGAAACACACTATTTGTACATGAGGAGATCCTTCCCCATACAAAAAGAACTGAAGAAAAGTTTTGAATGTTTATTGTTATGATGTTCTTATTGTTGTTATGAATAAAAATAAAAGAAAAACCAAAAAAGTTCTAGTGTTGTTAGTTATTTCCCTATAGACACACAACTAAGCGCTCTCTCTATACCCTAGGTTTGTAAGGATGACGTCACAATCACGGATTTGAATCGCTGCCAAGTATTTTACCTGTGTACATAAAAAACGTAGGTCCATCGTATATGTTTTGCACACGGCGCCAACTATTTACCTGTGTAGTCAGTATTAAAAAAAACGTAGGTCTATCGTATATGTTTTGCACACGGCTCTTACAGTAAAGGTATATATCAAGCGGAGCTTTATTCAAGAGGTATATAACAAAAAACTCTTTCATTCTGAAAAAAGACACGAAACAAGTCAGACGTGTTTTGTTTCCCAAAGATGCAGTATCGTTGGTATTGTGAGAGTCCTGTCAGTCAGTTTATGTACATGCAAGGAGGGTGGATGAAAACTAAAATAGGAGCCATCATGGATTTCTATGAAAATCATCCAGGATATTCCCTGGACAATGTGTGGTTGGAAAAAAGAGTGAAAATCCCATCTCTTCGAGGACCTAGAGTGAGGGTGAAAATCAACCAACATTATCACCAATACAAATGGGTCACCTGTACTTAATATTCTTTGAAAGATGGGATACCTGTGAACATGGTACTGAATTAAAGTCTTTGGTACTCGGACATTAGAGACTGTGTGAAACATTTTTTCAAGATGGAGAAAAAAGAACTGACTTTTCCAGATTATCACGGCGTTAGGTAGTACTTGTATTGTCGCATCCCCTTTGCCCAGATTAAAGAGTCGATGGAAAACAAAGGACTTTTGTTGACTCGAGTGATTGAGGACCGATCATCAGACGATTAAGAAGAAATAGAAGTGTAAATCATTGAATAAATTTTTGAATTTTTTTTTTTAAAAAGTGTTGTTATAAATAGAAGTGTCACAGGTCTTTTTTTTTTGTTGCTAAAGTATCTCACTGAACATGGTCATTAATTTAAACAGGTTTAATTTTTACTTCTTCAATTTTTTTAAGGTATAAGGTCAAAAGGTTTCAATTTCACATGAACACAGTTCAAAGAAAATAAGTCTGTCTAACATACAACAGGAAAAAGCCATAAGTTTTTCTAAAAGGTGTTGTTTTTATTGAGATTGTGCTAGTGGTTACAGAAAACAGAAAAAGGAGAGAATAGCCTTTTTTATTTATTCAATTGGACAAAAAACCCACATGTGGTACAAGTCATACATATAGTAAACAAATATAAGATTAAGAATGGAAACCTTCATGGCTTTCAATTTCACTCCTGTTTATGTATGGCTGAGGTTTATATATATATTATCACATTATTAATGATTTGCCATAAAAAATGCAAGACTTTAAAATGATCTGTATTTAGTTTGATGCAGTTCACCTATTAGACAGCCTGGTAATCAAAAGGAAAAAATTTAAATGTTCAAATTTAAAAAAAAAAAAAGAAACTTTTAGAAAAAATTAATTTTATTAATTTAATTCAATTTTATAATTTTTTTAAAAACAAATTGAATTCAATTTTATAATTTTTTTTTAACTTTAAAATTCAGGTTTCCTGGACAAAAGACCATCCCTATAAATCAATATATTGATATATATGGATATTCAATTTAAAATTCAGGTTTCCTGGACAAAAAAGGGATTCAACCCCCCACCCCACCCTCCCCTCTACCCTTGGGTGTGGGGTAAGAGTTACACCATCCTCCTTTCATAAAGATTATTTACACATCATACCCACTATCTACATGAAATGTCATGATTTATAAAGGAAAAAGGGTTCTTCCAATGTTCCTTAATTTAAAATCTGGATACATATAGTTTTTAAAAATTATGACTACTTGGAAATGTATGGATCTTTTGTATTTAGCATCCCTTTTAACAGAGATTCTTCAAAATTTGCATGAAGAATTTCATGCGTTTAACTTATGGTAAGAGCATTTCCTTAGGTTAACAAGTGTATGGTTAATTGCAAATGCTTAATCAATATATTTTGATATTTATGGATATTCAAGAGTGTATGATATTGACACTTTAAATATGTATAGGTCAGGCAATTTTTGAAATTTTGATCATCAGAAAATTATATCTGACTGTATTAAAAGCAGTAATTCTAGATAAACATTGAGAAGATTGGCACAAACACTGTAATTTCAACACTTTGGTTTTACAAATATGAAAAAAAGTTTAAATTACTAAGGATTAATCCTAATGATATAAAAGACTTACAAAATGAATATTAAAAATACTCAGTTCTCAAGATTGAAATTTTTTAAAGATTGAAAGCCTGAGAGTCTGAAAGCCTAAAAGTCTGGAAGTCTGAATCTCAAGATTTAATATACATATTGTGTTTTGAAGGATTGAAAGTCAGTATATGATTTTGCTTGTAAAACTCTCTAAAAGGAAGGAGCCCATTCAGTGACATATCATAGAAAGAGTTGGGAGGTTTTATACCAAATTCCTTACAAATAAAGAATATCACTCTGAGATCCTTATCATGAAGTTTTTACTGTAGCAGGAATACATTGACCTTTAACCTGAAAAGTCAATAGAGGTGATAAGATATTCATGGACAACAATGGTATAGCAAAAATTATACAGATCTTTGACCTGAAAATCAAAATATATGAAGTTTGTTTAATGAACCTATCCATTGATGAATATTTACTAAACAATTAAACAAGATGTCCACATCTCTTTGACCTTTTGACTAAAAAACTTAATGAGGTCATTTATTTCCCTTTGTTTGACTTTGATGAGTATCTTATATGTTGGATATATTAGCAAAACACAATCTAATCTGAGTAAAGAGGAAACCTGGAAAAGCTTTTATCCCTTTGTATGAATAAATTAATTGATGTCATGCAGATATATCTTAACCAAAATATCAGAACAATCTGATGACTCTTAAATAAAAAATTCTCATTATAATAGTCAGAAACCATTAGTCTACTTGTCAAACACAAAAATATGAATGTCAACTTAACAAAAGTAAATAGGGTTCCTTTTCTTCAAAAAGTAAAATTTTGATGTATTAGGTGAGTGTTACTGTATGCCTAATAAAGAAATTTTTTTCCCCTCCATTTGGACTGTATGGAACTGTTTATATAATTGAAATCAATGTAATGCCATTCTAAATGTCATAGTGTCCATCATTCATAATATGTACAATCCTAATAGATGAATTCACATTTTGTTTTTTTATTTGTATTAAAAACATTAAGATATTTGAGGGAAACTCTCTGTTCATGTAATTTTCTGGTGTATACCTTCATCATTTGACATAATTTATTTACTTTTTTTGTATTTTGATTGCCTAAATCAGAGCTATTCATACATAGAAAGAGAATAAAAAATGAATACAGTGAATTTATTTTTTTAAAAAGGAAATATTATTATTATTTTAAAAAGTTAAAGTTTAAAAAATTTATGTTTTTAAAAAAAAAGTTAATTTAAAAAAAAATCTATAAGTTTAAACAAAATTATAAGTTTTTAAAAAATGACCTGGTGTTATAACTTGAGAGAAACACACACAATTCGTTTCTTAGTTACCGACTGTTTAAGTAGGCATCTTTTCTAAACATTTGGTGGCTCTTAATAGAGCCGTTTTGTCGATTTTTGGTAGGGTTTACTCCCTATGTCCCCTCCCTCGTCCCCGGAACTCTGGTCGGTCAGACAGGGTTGTCCTTGCTGAGGGTGGCGTCCTAAGTGGCCGTGGATGTTGCAATCTCACGCTACGGGGTGCCCTGAAGCCGCGGGTGGTCACGGTACTGGTCATAGGATGCCTCCGATCCCTTCGTCTGCAGAGTGGACAGCAGCCTAGAGGTGGTCTTTGGGTGACCAGCACCTCCGAGCACCGGTAACAGTCGGGCCTGTTCCGGCACTCACAACAGATGTAATTGGAAGGCTGATCCTCCTCGAGGCAGATGGAACAATGGATCCGGGCCTCCGGCAGCTGGATCCTCCAGACTGGAATGGGTCCCCTCTGAGATGGTACTGGGGGTGATGACCTCTCTTCCTCCTGGGGTTGGTTTGGTGCCCAGCTGTCATTAACAGGGGGCTCCCAGTCGGAATCCGTGTCCCCATCGTCTCTGGCCAGACCCAGGGTGGCAATGGGCCATCTGGTGATCTCTCGGCCCGTGGCGACATCCCTCACAATCCACACCGCTTCAATATAAACGCCATTCAAGAAGAAATATCTGGGAAGATCTCCTCCAGAAGCCATCGTATATGTATTCAGGATACTAACGAATGACGCCGAGTTCTGGCAAGCGTCTGTATTTATCCACAGAGCACGGACGTTAAAGAGAGCACCTCGATGGCGAGAGAAGAAATCTCATGGCGAACCGAAAATGTGTGTGTTTTGTACTTTGGGATCTATACCTTTTCATGGATTATTTAGTAGGTGTTCATAGAAGGATTCCAGCATGATACAGGTCTAAACAAGGTAAGTTTTCTGCTTCTTTTCATACTAGAATGGATACATGACATGCATCCGTTGTGGAGAAATGAGTAAAAAACATCGAAGCGACGAGGTGAAATTCAGTGACCCGAGTGTATAAAATAAGCCTCTTCAGTCTTTTTAGAGGGTGAGACCGGGAAAACTCATGTGGGTTAGGGAGAAGGTACTTAGGAAAGAGTGCCGATATAGTTTTTATTTCAAAAGAATCATGATCAGGGTAAAAAACAAGCTCAAATAGGTTTACCTATAAACACAGTGGGGGGTCAGAGATCACAGATTTTCAGAAAATCATACTATGAGATACATAAGGATTCTTGGAATCTACCCTTTTTCTGACTGATATTTTAAGAAAAATAAAATGTGATGAGGTTCAAAACAATTCGTATTTACTTTTTAGATCCTTTACAAGTCTTGATGGTTTGTTTTTTTACCAAAATCGAACACTGTAGTGACACGGGTGTTAACAACGTATGACATACACATACTGATTTTTAAAGTAACCAAATGTTTTATGAAAGAAAATTTGACATGAAAAGATTCGTATTGCTTTGAAAATCATTCGTATTTACTTTTTAGATCATGATCCACTCTAGATTTTTTAAGTTTGATTAAAAACCATACACACACACTGCGCGTCTCAAAAAGAATTCAAGAATATTGTAAGTTTATTTCATACAGAAATACCTTAAATGTATAGACTGAATCTACTTATAAATTAACCCCATTACCTAATTTGAGTATTCGCAAATTATTGATTACATAAGCCAACAAATTTAAAACAAAATCACAATATATGCTGAATACCCTGAAATGAAATGGTTACATATGTAAGATGTGTAACACATCATGTGCAACTTTTTAAGTCTACAAGATTTTAAGCTACCCATATTATACAATAAGACTACTTTTTTTCAAAGTTATGAGAAATTGGAGAAAGTTAAGAAATTTTACCAGAGGGGAAATTTATTTTATCAGAGGTAAATTTATAGATGGGGATAATGAATTGGTATTTTCATGTTGTGCAATCATCCTTTCAGCATTGGAAATTTTTTTTAAAAATATTGTTTGAAAGAAAACATTTTTCTTTTTTCCAGATAGCACATTCTGTTCATCAGTCAAGGTAACATATACACAGCCTTCTACATATTGTCCAGGACCAGAAGAAGCCAGTGGTGTTTTATAATTGAAAACCTCAGTGACATCTCTTCAGATTTTTTTCTAGACTTTTGAAATTTTTAACTAAAAAATCACAACATATATATCACAGATTAAAATTGTTAAGCTGTACAAAAGTTATCATTCCAGGAAATGTAAAAAATGTTGATGCATCTATACTCACATTAAAAAAATTAATTTTTAAATATTGTTTTTTACTTGAGGGGATGAGACATTAGTGAAGGGAAATTATTTATTAGTGAAGGGAAATTATTTATTTTAACTCTACCAAATAATATCAATTTTTTTAAAAAATGGAACATGTTCTGATTTTCATGTTAAACTTTGTCTTTTTTATGAGAAAAACAACAACAACTACAACAAAACATGAAGTGAAAAAAAAACCTCAGGAAAAAACAGTTGGGATATGATGAGAGTTCATACTCATACAGATTTTATTCTATAGTATTACCAAAAATTGAAAAAAAGTAAGAAGCTAAATGACAATGAAGAAAATAGAGAAAAAGTTCCATGATTTTTTTTTAAAAACCTGAATAAATCCATTTGATTTTTTGTCTGTTAATAAAAAAAGCCTTTTTGAAAAGTAGGTTATCCCCCTTTAACCATAGATTATTTTTCAAAACACAAAACAGGAGTTGGGTATTCAGTATAGAATGGGGAGGAAATGTAAATGATTTAAATGACATTTTTAAAGGTATAGTGATCAATGGTATCCCTCATCTTTCTGTATTGTTAAAAAATGAAATATGATTTTTTTTAAACTTTTATACAAATCAAAGTTACATGTTATCTAAAATCAAATTTAAACTTTGCTAGAAAAAAGAAAACTACCAGGATTTTTTTAAAATAATGAAAGGAGTTTGTACCTTCAAGTAATAGTTATCTACCTCATTGCTTTCAATGAGTTATGGAGTTTGAGAAACATGTTTTCTGAAGAAGAAAAAAAAGAGAAGTGAAAATTTTTCTTTTACAACAGCAAAAAAGACCTATTTAATATCAGAAACTGTGTCATGACCATGTTTTTTTTTTGGGACTTAAATTAAAATACTAGGATGGGATTTTATGCAAAATATACATACATATCACAAATTTTTGAAAAATTACTCTTACATTCCTCTTAATATTTGGTTTTTTTTTCCCATGATAGTTTCACAGAAAAGTATTAATTCAAGGTGTGAAATTAAAAACACTCAGTACTGTTGTTGTCTCAACCATGGGTAACACCTTTAGGAAGCAAAAGAGTAAAATTCAGTTTGGAGCGAGAGTTCTTTCAGAGAAAGATGTTGATAGAGGTATACCAATTCAAATACATGATGATGGGACTATTGAGATCATTTCTCAAGAAGAATATAACCAATTGTGTCCAAAAAAGGGTGATCCTAATGTTGTCAGAGATTACATAGAAAGACCCTTGATTGCAGAAGAAGTCAATGAGGAATATAACCATTTATTACCCATAGAGGGTGAGGGTGACCTGGATTACCCTGTAAGACCCTTGACTAGAGATGAAGCCAAGTTTATAGATGATAAGAAAAAAGAGATGTCAGAAAAAAGATTGACAAAGCCACAGGATTTAAAACCCACAGAGGTGAAGAGTCTACAAATAATGAAAGAAGTCAAAACTCAACTCTTGGAAGATATTAAGGCTCATTATCAAAACAAACATCAAGAAAATACAGGTAATGGTTATATTGCTAACTTTAAAATAGACAGATTTAGAATAGCCAAAAATTGGATATTTGATTTTACTGGGTGCAGACAGAGAGATGTAGATCAAATCATTAGAAGTGATTATCAATACTTGATCTTACAAAAAGAAAGGCATCCAGAAACTGGAAAACTTCATCATGTGAGAGGATTCATTCAAATGAAATACAGCTGTCATGAGAGATACATGTACAAAAAGATTCATGGGTTAACTTGTTTTGATATGTCTCACAGTACCCCAGAATTGGAAAGAACCTTTTATAGACAAGGTGACTATGAAGAATATGGGGTTCTTAAATCTGAAGTGAGAAACAGAGGATTAGTTCCAAGAGATTGTAGATTTACCTGAATTTTTTTAAAAATAAAAAAATATTGAAAAACAATTTGTACACACTTATGACAAACAGCTGTACATTCCTCGTTTACATATGTATTAAGTGTATGTGTGTATGTATGTATATGTGTTATTGTTTTGATGAAAAAATAAATGTTAAAAATATTTATTTGATGTGAATTTATTTTTTAAAAAGAGGGGAATTATTATTATTATTATTATTATTATTATGAAAAAAAATTTTAAAAGTTAAAGTTTAAAAAATTTATGTTTTTTTAAAAAAAAAGTTAATGTTTTTAAAAAAGTTATAAAAACTTTTTAAAAAGTGACCTGGTGTTATAACTTGAGATACACACACAGGTTTCTTTTTATTGAGTGAATATGAAGGCATCTTTTCGAAACAATTGGGCGGCCCTTAAAAGGGCATTTTTTTTGGGTTAGTTTCGTTGGTTTTTGTTGATTTTTTTGGTTTTGGTTTTTTCTCGTTGTTTTGTAATTTTTTTGGTTTTTTTCTGGAATTTTGGTTTCAAAAACTGGTAAGAGTCCCAGGGTGGGCTAGCCTACGCTGCCAGGAGCTCCTGGACTAACTGGCCTACCGATGGGTGTTCTTCTTCATCTTCATCCGAAGAACTGTCATCATGGTTAAATTCTGCCCTAGTGGTAGATGGAACGAGTAGGCGCCGCTGGTTTCGGCAGATGGGTAGGACATCCTCTGCTCGATCACTCTCGCTGTACATAGGAGACAGGAGGGCCTTTGTAAACAGCGAGAACACGCATAATTACTCTCCTCCCCTTCTGCCATGCACAAGGAACAAAAAATCCTCTCCGTTGGGACACGGAACCCCCAGGTCGGGATCCGGCCTTGGTTTCGGGCTCTTGTTTGGGGTCCGGTGGATCTGGGCGGCGGTGGTGGGGGTCTGGATGGGGTGGGAGTCCTAGGTCCACTTCTTACCCTAGTGTAGGGGTGGGTCCTCCTCCTTCTTCTGTCTTCTCTCTCCGTATTGGCAGTGACCTGCATAAAGTTATACCTGGAGAGCTCCTCTCCGGTATCGATCCTCCTGACGATTACTACCGTCTCGATCGCTATTCCTGGTATCATCCGGTAAACTTCTTGAAAATCGTTTGACATCTTCTTCTTACTTCTTCTTTTGTCTGTTACCAGAAAATCAGCCACGAAGGAATGATACTGAAACCACGGAGGGGCTGTATTTATTTACAATAGCAGACGATACTTCAATTGCGGCAAAACATGGAAAAACCAATCACGTGATGAAATGTGATTGGCTAACACAAAAAAATCGCTTTTGATCATGTGATCAAAAAAAGCTCCAGCACCGTGACAAAGCAAAATTGAAGTGGAGATACGCCGAACCCGAGTGTATATATGACGTCATATAATAACATAACGGTGATATTTACATGATTTTTTTTATTTTTTATTTCTTTTTAAAAAATTCTCCTCTAAAATAGTATGTTGGATCTGATAGTCATTGTATCCAAGGATTTCTAGGGGTTTTTTCAGGGGAGCTAGTAATTGGTAGATTTTTGATTGAGGTTTTGGAATTAAAAAAAGTCACTGATTTTTTTTTTCTTAAACCTGTGTGAAATTTCCAGGTATTTCATTCCGTATTGAATACATACTTTTTCCATCGCATCTATGTCCTGCCACAGTAAAAAATTAACTTTTTTTACTTTTTATTCTCATGTTTATACCCCATCCCACGTAGGTAAAACGTATTGATGCACACGACCCCCCTTACAGGTGATGCAACAGGTATATAAGAAAACGCAGGTCAAAGGTGCACACGGACCCTAATTTTTTGCACACGGTCCTTTACAGATGATATAACAGGTATATAAAGCCCAGGTAAAAGGTGCACACGGCTCACAGCAGGTATATAAAGCGGAGCTGGGAGTACCCTAGGCTCATTATATCATTTTGAAAAAGAACACAGGTGAAAAAGAAATAGAAGCAATGATGAATACTTCAGAAAATTCCCAGTATTATGTGACACCTGAAGGATATGTAGGAGCTCCCATGACAGAGTTAATAAAGGATGCAGTGGATTTGGATTTGAATTTGGACATGTATAATTTTCCTGAAGACATGAATAAAGAAGATATGGGGATTTTAAATACAACTTTGGACCGAATTGAGAACATGTTATCTGCTCTAGATAACAAACTAAATCAAATGAACACCAAGATGAATGATGTGGATGACAAGGTAAATAAATTGAACAGCAAGGTGAGTGACCTTGAAAACAAGTTGGATAAACTGAAATGTTACAACAGCAGTGGATTTTGTTACATTAGTGGTTTATTATCCCCAATCACAAAGTCATTAACAGGAAAGACAACAAAAATGAGAGAAGAAGGAGGAACCACTGACCAGAAAAAAAGAAGAAGGACCAGGGGGATCGGGAGAGAGTAAGAAACAGATGGATCCATGCTATGTATTGGTAAAAGACTTAGAAAAAACTATAGAAAAAAAACCTCGGGAAACCAAAAGGAAACGACCCTTGACCAGTGAGAAGGGACAGAAGAAGAAACAGAAAAAGTAAATGTATTTTTTCACTTGAATAAAAATTGAAAAAATCAAAATCTGTGTTAGTATTCTTTTGTTTTTCAGTAAAAAAAAAAATCCATTTTTGCACAGGGGTCCCTTACAGATAATGTAACAGGTATAAAAAAAGTAGGTAAAAAAAGGTATATTTTTTGCACAGGGTTATTACAGATTCACCAGGTATATAAAGCAAAACTGTAACATTTTAAAGATCAGTCTTGGTTGGCATTTCAAACTTGACAGACGTGAAAAATATTATGGTAGAAGCAATGATGAATACCCCACACAACCCTAGTTTTGTGACACCTGAAGAATATGTAGGAGCCCCCTTTAATTTTCAAGAATACATGAATAAAGAAGATATGAATATTTTAACTACAACTCTGGATGAAATTGTTAACATGCTGTCTAGTCTTGATAACAAGCTGAATGATATGAACAACAAGATGAGTGGTGCTGAAAACCAATTGAATCATCTGAAAACTTACATGCAAAACAAAATGAAAGGAGGAAGCACTGACCAGAAAAAAGAGGGACAAGGGGGATCAGGAGAGACTAAGAAAACAAGACAGACAGACCCATGCTACATCTGCAAAGAGTTAGGGCATTGGGCCCCAGATTGCCCCAGAAAAAAACAGGATTCGTGCTACAAATGCGACTTCATGTAACAAGGGAGCTAAAAAGGTTGATTTCATTTAAAGTTAATAACACTGTGGATACAACCTAAGTATGATACCATTATCAAATATTCATTTGAATAAAATATTTAATCAGGTAAAACAAAACATCTGAAAGGTAGAATGATGATTAAACAAGAGATGCCAGTGTAATGTACATTGTATAAAAGCAGAGTCTGAGAAATTTACCATCTTTCAGATCTTTGATTTCATTTCCTTCCCAGTCATACAGGACTTTGGCATGAGTTGTTAGTCCTAGCTTAGCAGTACAAGCTATCAGGAACTGTCCGAAGAAATAACAAATGTCAAAATTATATGCTTAACCAGGTGAAAACATTGATAATGTTGTAGAGATGACCAAATATTGGACTATTTGTGTTTACCTCCTCCTTGTTAGTCATATCAGCCACGATCTCCATTGGTTCCGTTGCGTAGCCATTCCTGTACACGACAATCCTGTATCTGTTACTCTCCAGTAGGCCCCTAGTTAGAAAAGAGAAACAAATAATAGAGAGTGAAATGTACATACACTATACGACTTCTCCACCATAATGTGAGAGTTGCTTCCCTTGAATCCTTTATATTCAATGGGACCATTAAATATTGTCAGATTGGTAAGCTACCTCATTCTTTTAGACACTCTACATTTGGTCTTCTTCTTTCTTCCCTCCTCTGGTAGTAACACTCCTGACAATGTCCACTTGGCTCCGTTAGTTATAGCTATGTTTTCTACAAAAGGATCAAACACATTGTGCGACTGGAAAACTGAATATGTGTTAATTAACATAGAGAGGCACCTAAAAAATATGAATTAATTGAATCCAATTTCTAATTAATAATGGTTACAAAATCCTCTAAGATTAATTCTGTTGCAAAGTTACGCTTACGCTTTATGCTTTTGTATGGGTCCTTAAAATTATCTCCAGTTGAAATATACACTTCTGAATCTGGAGGAATTTCATAGGCTTCGAAAATTTCCTTTCCGTTGTCCAAAAACACTCGTCTGGCTGCAAACCCCAGACCTAGTCTCTCAGTGCACATTTCCAGAAACTTAAAATTATAAATACAGCAGATAGAACAGACTAAAATGTATTAAGAAAAGGATCCAAATTTTACAAGATAAATATTTTACATTCCTAGATAAACAGAATGTTTCCTACCACTTTCATTGATGGGGCGGCTACTCGACACATGTTTTCCCGGCTGCCATTCTTGAAGGCCAGACATCTGATTGTGTAAGGTTTGTTCAAATACTGGGACTTAATTCTTCTTCCAGTAAAAGGTAAGTATTTGCAATTGGTAATAACATGTGAATTCACCATGCATCGGACACCCTTGTACTTCAACAAGTTCTAGTGATATCGCTACCGACGGAAAATTATCACCAAAGTCTGATTTGTTCCGTTGAAGTCGAATTTAAAGAACGACCCAACCAACCCCAACCCCCACCCCAATAAGAATACAGAACCTTTGTAAAAATAAAAAACTGAAAAAAAAATAACTTTTAGGAAAGGAGTTTACGATTTTGTTTTTGTTTTTCTTGCCAAGAAATTTCAGGATGAACCTCTTTTGGAAAAAAATCCTAAATCTGTTTTTTTTTTTAATTGATATAAATATCAATATTACGAAAGCCCATTGAGCTCATTTTGGTAGGTAAAAAAAATAAATTTTTCGCGTTATTACGCGAAACTTTCGCGAATAAACGCGTAACTTTCGCGAAATAACGCGAAACTTTCGCGAATAAACGCTAAACTTTCGCGAATAAACACGAAACTTTCGAGAATAAACGCGAAACTTTCGCGAATAAACGCGAAACTTTCGCAAATAAACGCGTTACTTTCGCGAATAAACGCGAAACTTTCGCGAATAAACGCGTTACTTTCGCGTTATAACGCGTAACTTTCGCGATATAACGCGAAATTTTCGCGAATGAACGTGTTACTTTTGCGTTATAACGCGAAACTTCTGCTGTTTAACCAAGACATTCGCTGAAGTCGCAACTTTCTTTTGATTTTGGGATCGTTTTTATTACAATGATAAGCAATTAAAAGCTATTTTAAACGTGGACTTTCTCAGGCTACAAGTTTAAGTTTTTCTTCCTATTGAATCCATTTTTACCATCATTGATGGTCTTTCTTGGCGCTGTTCAAACAATTTAAAGATTATGCGAGTTTTCATTTTCCAAAAGTTATATAAACTTCAATCCCTATTGTTATAATCAAGATTATGAATTTCGGGGAAAATCACCCTTTCCGGCGTCTTTTTTTATGCACTCTCTAGAGAATTTGAAATAATTTTATTTTATAAAGAACAAGATCTCAGGATTGTGAAAATTGGATAGTAGATTTTCAGGTGTCTCCGTTAAATTCACTATAGAAATACGATATTGGAAAAATATTGACAATTAATTCAAAGTGTACAAACTCTGCCGTATATACTTAAGAAAAAAGGTTCTCGCGAATAAAAAGTGATTTACAGTAGTTTTAATTTTTGGCCCTGGTCCACGAACTTCTTTTTAAATCCCCTCCGGATAAATTTGTAATTAACAACATACAATTATAATTGTTATTTTAATAGCATCATATGGTCCGTCAAGCTAATGAAGTGATACACTGTGCATTCACTTTTAAGTTATGTTTCTATAGGGTAAAAATTTAAGTCCAAAATGATTGATTGCTTAATTTACTAGTGGTACAGTTGTGCATGTAGTAAGTGTTACTGATTAAAAAAAAACAGCCTGATAAAAGTGTCAAGTGGAGATTTTCTTAAAAAAATAATCAGTCTAAAAAATTTCTTGAATTTAAAATTTGAAAAACATGTAAAAGAAAAAAAATCATTTTATCAATTGGTAAGGTATAAAAATAGAAAAAAAATGTTCTGATGACTAATCCATCCTATTCTCGCATCATTTCTCCAGTACATCTTCTGAGGAAATAATGTTTTAAAAATAAGTTTCTGAGAGCTCCGGTCTGTTTTCATGTTCTTGTCTGTCAATCAAGATCAAGGTTCCTGAGTAACATTATAATATATGCAAATTATTTCGCGAAATAACGCGAAAGTTTCGCGTTATATCGCGTAAGTTACGCGTTATATCGCGAAAGTTTCGCGTTATAACGCGAAAGTTACGTGTTAATTCGCGAAAGTTTCGCGTTATATCGCGAAAGTTTCGCGTTATAACGCAAAAGTTACGCGTTGATTCGCGAAAGTTTCGCGTTATATCGCGAAAGTAACGCGTTATAACGCGAAAAAATTATTTTTTTAACCTACCAAAATGAGCTCAATGGGCTTTCGTACAAACATGAAACTGGCTCTTTAGCATTTTTTTTT
>PRKT01000303.1:0-18679 GCA_003671525.1 Saccostrea glomerata | reverse complement strand
CCCCCCCCGAAAACGCGGATATGCATTAAGTTAATTTGTATGAATAGTCATAGATATGAAGATATGGAGCATAACCCACCCACACCGCCAAAATAATTTTTCACGTTTACGAAAGGTGTTTACGTTATTTTTCTTGTCAAGTAAATTTCTGAGTTCGATTTATTTTTACTGGGGTAGATCCCTCCTGGAAAAAATCCTGGATTTTTTTATTTTGATTTTTTTTTTTGACATTTACATAAATGTCAACGAAAATATGAAAATTTATTTAAATATGTGTGGCAGTTGGCAGTAAGCATCTGACAGTTGGCAGTAAGCAGTAAGCAGTTGGCAGTAAACAGTTGGCTGTCGTATAATGTAAATAAATATATTCATAACTTTTAACTTGCATGAAATGTTTTTCTTTAGCACAAAATAATACAAGATACCTATCAATATATCAATATAGGCCCTAATTAAAAAATAATTAGCATATGAACTAACAATACTCTTAAAATTCTACATCTATGACAATTTAAATGGATATTAAGTCGTGAGATTGTAAAATATGATTATGAATATAAAAAGTCAGATTTTAAAGCTTAACGATTAAACTCCCTTGAAATGTTTAAATAATTACTTGTAAATGTTGTAATCTACAAAATATGTTTTTAATTTTGACTTAATTTGAACTTTGGGTACTGATTAGTTTTCTCAGGAAATTTAAATTTAAAACAACTTTCAGGTAGTATAAAGGTGTACACCTAAAACACATGGCCTTACTTAATCCTGTGTATAGTGTTGCACTATGGCACTTTAAAAAGATTCTTGATGATTAGGTTCTTATCATGCATGTATAGTATCATAATCATGGCTCTTGGTCCTGGGTTCTTAAAACAGATGGCCAGAATCATGCTGTGAAATCTGAAAATGTGGACAGGAAAATGAAGATGATGTATAGACAAAGTTTAACACTTATCCCCTACGTCCCCGACCCACAACCAAGTGTTGATTAATATCATACTAACAGAAAGTGTTTTAGAGATAAAATTCCTACTTTTACAGTATTATTTCCAAATATTTCATACCAAAACAAAAAATATCATTTTCTTGACACCCCCCCCTCCCCACTAGAGTTTAAAAGAGAATTCATTCAAATTACAACTTATTTTTTAAAATTACATGTAATACCTATACATGAATAATACACTTGCCTTTCATAGTTCTGATATTCTTTGTAATTAAACCAATTTGAGTCTAAAACAAATAATTAGGACATCTTTGTTGACAAAATAGATGCTATCGGAGTCTGGTAAAAAGCCTACTTCTGATAGGATAAATTGTGGTTTGCAATTCTGGTTTGGTTTTCTCTGGCTTCATCTCATTGGATGCAAAAACCTCAATTCCGTGAACGGTAAGTACTTTAATGTAATTGAAAACGGTAAAATAATGAAATTACATGATATTTTTCAAAGTCATCAATCAATAACAATTACAAGTAAATTGAAAAAAATGCTCAATTACAAATTACTTCCAATTACTTGTCTTTTTAAAAATGTAATTAATTACAGTCAGTTACAATTACTTTTTTCAATTCGCTGCATTTCATTTCCGGAAATATGCATAGCATTTCCGACATTTTTTAATTTCATTTCCTACATTTTTTTTTTCATTTCCGGCATAATTTTCTTTTCATTTCCGGAATTTACCTGTGCGGCAATTCAATGTTTTCTAAGTAAAAGAAAATGGCATTTTAAAAGTATTTATACCAAAATATTGATAAAAATATTTAAAAAAACATCTTTACATATATGCATTTATGCAGTACTAAGTCTATAGGTAAAGGAGTTTAATGTGCATGCAACTTGTTCAATACATTTATATGGCACGCCAAATTCACAAAAATGAGCAAAACATACATTCACAGTCGATAAACTAGGTTTATCGGTTGTAAACTATAGTTTACGGACTGTAAACTATAGTTAACAACGTTAATCTATATTTTACATCTGTAAACCATAGTTAACGCGATAATCTATGTTTCACAACCGTAAACTATACTTAACACTGAAAACAGTCATTTGCGATTGCAAAACATAGATTATCTGATAAATACAGTTTCACGATTTGTAAACTATAGTTTACAGTCGATAAACCTAGTTTATCAAATGTGAAACTAGGTTTATCTCATTTTTGTGAATTTGGCGTGCCATACATTTAATAAGACATCAATAGATTTACAAAATTTGATTTCAGTGATTTAATTATTCCTTTCAATTTTTCATAAGTAAAGTTATCAAATCTGTTACTATGGGTACTACATATATAATTGAAAAATGTTGGAAATGAAAACAAAAAAATGTCGGAAATGAAAACAAAAAAATGTCGGAAATGAAAAGTTGATAATGACCCTAAAATTCCGTAAATGAAATGCAGCCTTTCAATTACCCCATCCCTGAAACAAAGCAGTTAGAAACATTGTCTTCGTCTGTAAGGCTCATTATATTAATTGTATTTTAGAAGCATGCACTGCATAAGAAAAGGATTAGTTGACGATTGAAAAGTTAAAGCTGAACACGACTCGTAAATAGGCATACGCCATTTTCTTTATCATTATCTATGATACATCAACACTAGGGTATACTCGTCGCATTCGTTACACCTGACTGCTTTATTTTCACGGGTATCGGCGTGGAATGGCGACCCGTGTTCGTGCTGGCTATCTTGCATTACCTTTGTTTACTTTTTATTGCAGTTATGTTTATCTGTGTTGTTTGTATACCACTGTATACTGCACTGAACTGTACAACTATAATTGTAAATTTATTTGGTATCTTACTTTGCTGCATTAGACGAAGTATTACGTTATCATTCTCGCTCCCGAGTCCTCTACAGCATACGTCCGTCTACACCGGTGTCGACTGATTACAAAGTCATGCCCTTTATATACGGGTTTGCACAGTAGCGAGAATAGGGAACAAAAATGGCGGACATTCCTTTTACGAATTGTGTTCAGCTTCAAAGTCATTACGTTGATCCTAAAACTTGGTTGTGAGATTACCATTAACGTTTTTTTCAAGTAAAATATTCAAGTATGAAACAGAAATTTCATACTGTGGCATCTTGTTCCCAAGCTCACAGGGATATATTGTATCGTTATAAGAATGGAAATATTGTTAATTTACAATGCGTAGTCGATATATCTAAATGTCGAGTTGAAGGCCACTGCAAGTGTTTTCTTCTTTTCACGTCAAAGAGTTTGGACAAATTCTGCTTCATGTGAAATAGGTCTGCTAATAGTTGGAACAGTTGACAGCTGAGAATGAGTTGAAGAAAAAATAAGTTGAAGTAAATTATACGCTCAAATAGGAGATACAACGGCTCAAATCGTCAAAGGGGGCACCTCAAAGGAAACTTCAGCAAATGGGAGAATATATTCATTCAGATGTACAGCAGCAGAGAGAAACTCAAAGATATCAAATTACTGATTTGGAGAGGGAGTCAGTGGTATCCGAGAAACTAGAAAATGATCATAAGAATAATCTGGAACAGAGTTAAAAAGAGGAGTCCAAGAAAAAGATTAGTACCATCTATCAACTGGAAAAGGGACGAAACCGCTACACCAATGAGGCCAACCATCTACTTCAGTATAACACAGTTGATAACAAAGTTCATGGCATGTAGATTGTTGACTTCAACAGGATTTCCGAGGATGACGCCAACATCAGGCAACAGGAGAACATGTTCCAAACTTTCAGAGATGTCAAGAGGACATACAAGAACCTCATCGAACCACGGGACGAAATCACAGAGAGGAAGTTGATTAAGGATCATCAGATTGATCAGCATAAGGAGCAAATTCAAGCCAAAAAGAATGCATTCATCAAGGAATACTTCGGACATTAGAGTGAATAGACCGATGATTTCTCTCTAGACTTTGTTCGTATATGTGATGGTACCAAACCGGAAGCCATAGAGCAAATCCAAACTAAATCCAAGTGAATACATTTCATGTCACATTGCGAAGAACTTTTCGAGGATTTTATTCCTCTTTCATATTCCTTCTTATTCCTCGGTCCAAGGACTTACTCAATTCACACTTTGATGGGCCGGAGAATGTTGTGAAATATGGACACTTTGATGGTCCAGAGAATGTTGTGAATAATAGACGTTAGAACTTTTCCTATTTACCTTTGTCAATATAATCTGTTTATGCAAATGACTTTTACCGAACTTATGATGACGTCACAATGCTATGACATCATAGACCTCACAAAGACGTTATGTTTGATACGTGTTTAGATTCAAATATTTACATTCGCTGTATTTTTCTACTAAGTCAACTGTGAAATTGATTTGAAAATCATTTTCGTGTATACTCACGCGTAGAAATACACACGGAGAATCGTGCGTTACCGTGACGTCACAATAGGGCTACAGCGACGTTAGTAAAAGTATAACAATATAGGGCAGCGAGAAATTTAAATATCTAGTATATTTTCGGTGCTTCCAAACATGTAAAATGTAAATATAAGGAATGTTTTTAAGTTTAGTGTGAATTATTGGTGTGTGAATCACACAGACTTGCACGTAGGCATATTTTTCATGAAGCGCTAGCGCGCTTCATGAAATATGCCTAGGTGACAAGTCTGTGTGATTCTCACACACTAATAACTCACACAAAACTTAAAAACATTCATTAAATAACCACTATTTATACGGTTCAGATATGTTTTTCTATTGGTGTTACTTTCTGACAGTTAGTTTATTTAATACCCAGGAGCAGAGAAGAAGATTTTCAAAGAAATAATGTATTTTCAGTATATTTTCAGTATATAATCAATAGAGCCCAAACCCCTAACCCTGGGGCCACAAAATTCATAATTTTGGAAGAAGCATTCTTGCTCATCATAACTATGAACGTACTAGTTAGTTTATCTAATACCCAGGAGCAGAGAAGAAGATTTTCAAAGAAATAATGTATTTTCAGTATATAATTAATAGAGCCCTGCCCTTACACTACAACCCCCAACCCTGGTAGAGGACTCAATGCTGATTACAATCATATCAACAGTTTGACTGCTTGATGTCCCGGAGTTAAGAAGATTTTTAAAGAGTGCACTAATTTTAGTGGTTTTTGCCCCTCCTCAAGACTCCAGGGGGGCAGGGAACATGAAATTCATGATTTTTGTTCCCCATCACACATTGATGCTATATGCAAAAATTTGTTGAAATTGGTTCAGCAGTTTTAGAGAAAAAGCTGAAAATTTTCAAATGTTAACGCACGACAAACGACGACGGACGAAAACGAATAGCAATAGGTCACCTGACTTTACTCATGTGACCTAAAAATGTAAGCCAAAGCCAAACCCACTCAAAGGTTATGGGCAAGGTTAAAGTTTTTGCAAACAAACTGACAAACAGGCAGACAGCTAGACAGACGACGGACAGGGCAAAAACTATATATCCCCAAATCTTCGATTACAGGGGCATAAAAAGTCTATATTAAACAAGAGGCCCAAGGGCCTTATAGAACACCTAAGTATCCTGTAACAACTTTCCAACAAATGAATTTGATTCGTGTTTTATACCAGGGGCCATGAAATTCACAATTTGAAAGAGACGCCATTGCTTGTCATCATTATACACTAAGCATGCTTACTTTGGTTACTTAATACCTAGAGGTAGATCAGAGCCACAAAGAGAAAATGAATTTCTATTTCTAACTAGTTGTGCACCCCATCCCACAGGAACCACTGACCCTAGGGCCACATATTTCAAAATTTTGGAAATTTTACATCATAAATTGTTGATTAATATCAAAGTGCAGATTTCAAAGCATTATTTTATATTAAGACTATGTACCTAAATACGTCTGACACAGGGGCCCGGAAATTAACCATTTTGGAAGAAGCAGCTTTCTTCATCATAAATATGTATTTACATGAACATGATTAGCATAATACCCAGGAGCAAGGGAAAAGTTTGTCAAATAATTCATCAATTTTTCATTATATTAACATTAGAGCCCCTCCCTAACATATGAAACCCTGATCCTGGAGCCATGAAATTCACAAATCTCAAAGAGGCATCCTTCCTTCTCATAACTATATACATAGTTCATTGATTTAATACCCAGGTGCAGAAAAGATTTTCAAAGAAATAATTCATTTTCACTTTATAATCTTTATAGCCCCGTCCTAGCACTAGAACCCCTGACCCTGGGCTTATGAAATCCACAATTTAGGAAGAGGCAACCTTATTCAACACGACTATCGTCTATGCACTTGGTTGTTTTATTTAATGCCCATGAGTAGAGAAGAAGAATTTTCAAAGAATTTATGCATTTTCCCTATATAATCTATATAGCCCCATCCTAGCACTAGAACCCCTGACCATGGTGCCATGAAAATCACAATTTTGGAAGAGGCGACCTTATTCAACATAACTATGAATTTTGGTTAGTATATTTAATGCCCATGAGTAGAGAAGAAGAATTTTCAAAGAATTTATGCATTTTCACTATATAATCTATATAGCCCCATCCTAGCACCCCTGACCCTGAAGCCATGAATTTCACAATTTTGGTTGAGGACTCACTGCTGATTACAATCATGCCAACACTTTGACTGCTTGATGTCCAAGAGTACAGTAGAAGACTTTTAAATTTGCACAAGATTGCGTGGTTTTGGCCCAACCCCCAAGGCCCAAGGGGGCAGGGACTATGAAATTCACAATTTTTGTTCCCCTGCTATATACCAAAATTGGTTCAGTGGTTTCAAAGAAGAAGCTGAAAATGTTCAAATCTTAAAGCACACCGAAGGACAAAAACAGATAGCAATAGGAATCCACACTTAACCCAAGGTGATTTTCATTCTCTTTAATTACAAAAAAAAGAATATACAACATTTTACAGATTAAAGGAGTGTAAGTCAGAATTCCTTAGCATTTTATACATTAGCATGTTTCAATGTAATTTATTACCATATGAATCATTTTCTTTTTGCATACAATATAATGCTGCAGGGACATTGTATTTGAATGAAAAAATATTGACTGTGAGAGTAAATATATTCTATATAGAGAGGTAAGGACATATGAAAAAAGCAATGTATCATCATGAGCATGAATTATTTTTTCAATAAATATGCCAAATGGAGTCATTTTTTTGCAAAATGAAAAAATTGTAAAATGATGGTGGGTCATGCTGATTGCAATATTACATTCAAGTCAAAATTGCTTAAACATGTTAATACAATATGTAATTAATCCATCCACAGCACAGATCTTCCATAACATTAAGTTGCTGTTTTTTGAAGGTAGGACTAGCAGTTTTTACACACGGATTCTTTCCTTAAGAAAAATTTGTTACTTGCAGCCTTGTCCTTACATAACAGTCAGATAAACACACATAAACACAGCCTCACAGGTTGAGGTCACATGATCACATGGGGTCACGTGACTGGTTGATCTTTGAAGCCACTATTTTTCCATATCCTCCCCTTCCTTCGTCATAATCTGTTCTGTACTCATCCCGGACCTGAAATTTAGAAAAAAAACATAAGGTATAAAACAAGAGGCCCATGGGCCACATCGCTCACCTGAGCACTGTGGCTAGGAAAAAGTAAAATTCATTTATTAGTGAAAAGTTTAAATCCAAAAGTAGTCCCATGACCAATCATGGCTTTGCTATTCTTGAGAAGATGATTTTTAAAGAAATTTCCCATATATTTCTACGTAAAACTTTGGTCGGCCATTGTGGCCCCACCCTACCCCCGGGGGTCATGATTTGAACAAACTTGAATCTATACTACCTGAAGATGCTTCCATATAAATATGATCACTTATGGCTTTGTAATTCTTAAGAAGAAGATTTTTAAAGAATTTTCCCATAGATTTCTATGTAAAACTTTGGTCGGCCATTGTGGCCCCGCCCTTCCCCCGGGGGTCATGATTTGAACAAACTTGAACATACACTACCTGAGGATGCTTCCATATAAATATCATCACTTATGGCTTTGCTATTCTTGAGAAGATTTTTAAAGACTTTTCCCATACATTTCTATGTAAAACTTTGGTCGGCCATTTTGGCCCCGCCCTACCCCCGGGGGTCATGATTTGAACAAATTAGAATCTACACTACCTGAGGATGCTTCCATATCAATATAAACTATTACGGATTTGCTATTCTTGAGAAGAAGATTTTCAAAGAATTTTCCTATATATTTCTATGTAAAACTGTGGTCAGCCATTTTGGCCCCACCCTACCCCCGGGGGTCATGATTTGAACAAACTTGAATCTACACTACCTGAGGATGCTTCCATATAAATACGATCACTTATGGCTTTGCTATTCTAGAGAAGAAGATTTTTAAAGAATTTTACTGAAAATGTGAAAAGTTTACAGACGGACAGACAGACAGACAGACGACGGACAAAATGTGATCAGAATAGCTCACTTGAGCTTTCACCTCAGGTGAGCTAAAAACAGACTCAAGGGCCATAAAGCTCACATGATCACTATGGCTATGAAAAAGCAAATATTAGTTTAATATTGAAAAGCTAAGGTTAGCGCTATCCATAATGGGAAGGGGTATAATTTGAACAAAATTGAATCTACTATAATTAACTATGCCTGCATATTTCTTTGACTCTTGTGACTTATTTCCTAAACTTTAATTGTGGCAATACCCTACCCCTGGGGGTCTTGATTTTACCAAATCATTCTTAATACATTTTTTTTTATTAATTGTGACTTTTTTCCCTAGAGATCATGATTTGAACAAACTTGATGCTTTACCTTTTGAGAAAACCTACACATAAATGACCAGCCATTCCTTTGCTGTTCTTGAGAAGAAATTTAAGGTTTTTTTTTTCTATATATCCTATGTAAATTTTGATTTTGTAATTATCTCCCCCCTTGGAAAAGGGCGTTCGCCTTCATTTGAACAAGCAATGATAGACAATAGATGAATTTCAATCAGAAAAGCTCACTTGAGCCTTTGGATGAACTAAAAATAAAAAAACAAAACAATTTACTTTCAAGGAAAAATTTAACTTCTATTAGGCTATTAGCCTTTTTGAAACTGAGGGACTGTTGAAGTTAGCATAATCAGAATAATGTATATTTCTATCAAAATTAAAAACTTAAAATTGATTATTTCTGTCACTTAATTGACTTGTGAGAGATAGTGCACTGTAGACAGAGTTTCTAATTTGTGGAAATTTTAATAGCTCAAGCGTATACATGTATACAAATTTAATGACCTGCAGGATACAGGGTGTGATATGGAAATGGCTATTATGTTTATTCTCTACGAACCTGTAATAAACCCAATCATGGGTTCTGATACATTTATCATGATATAAATGTTTACCTGTCCTCCACTTTTGCCCCTCCCGTATTGTCGTCCCTCCTTAAAACCATGGTCCCAGTCAGTACGAATGATCCGGTCGTCCAGTCTCGTTCCGTTGACGTACCTCATCGCATTCTCCGCGTCCTCTCGTGTATAGTATCTAATTTGTTCAGGAAAAACTAATTGCCATAATCAGTTGTGAATGTTATAATCTCAATTATAATTGAAGTTAAAATCTTTTTCACACCATATTCTGTTTCACAGGTTGTGTCTCTTTCAAATTTAAATTAAAAATAATAATATTTATACGTCTCATAAACGCTGTGCACACACACAAAAAAAATATGTGTTGTAAATAATTGTTCTCTTAAAATAGTTCTGATTTCACAGACACTTAGACTTAAATTTACAAAGAACATCTATCATCAAGTTTTGTTTTGGGCTAACCTTTTTTAAAACACCTAAAGTTATCAAATATATTTAAGTTTTTCTGTCTATTTTCTCAAACTGCTAAACTGATATCAAAACTTTTTAATAACAAGTTAATGCAATTTGTTAAAGTTAATGGTTTTTATTTTTTGAAAAATCAGAAATAAACATGAATATGGCCAAGTATAAATTGTAAAAGTCATGTCAGGTTAAATATGCAATTCTGGTTACTGTGAAATCACAAATTTTCATGGGGGTTAATTTTCGTTGTTTTCAAGGCAAGGAGAGACCAACAAATTTATGACCACCACGAAATGTAAAATTTAATATTATACATTACTATTAAACATTCTCCATCCACGAAATCTAGTCCCCACAAACCAAGATTTTTTCCTCAAATCTCGAAAATTTGACCCCACGAAAATATGTGATTTTACAGTAATATCTTTTTTAAAATAAAAATTACTGTGTAATTTTTATTACTTTTCTGAGAAACTGAAACTGATCACAAACCAAGGCCAGGAGAGAACTAATATGCAGAATCTGGACCATGAAACGTCAACATGGCTCTGAATTTTTTCTGATGATTAATTAATCACTTACAAATTGAGTATACTTGTCATTTGATTATAAACATAATTTTATGAGACATCATAACACAGAAGGATACTCCACAAAGCAGAATCCACAGGGCGTTTTCTTGACCTTATCCAGCCCCATCACGATTCGCTTGATGTCGCCACATTTCCCAAACAACTCGTGGATCTGTTCCTCTGTCGTGTAGTACGAGAGATTTCCTACATATAACGTAGAGGACGTCAACAAAGCCTTCTCCTGGTCCGCTCGGCTCCCCTAAAATGTACGTAAATGTTACAATGTTTTCCATTTATTTCAATGTAAAGTGTTAGAGATCAGTTGTAACAGGCTAGGGGCTGATGTTTATGAACAGAATCTCTGTGGATCTTACAGCAGATTTTTATTTCGAAGTGGCATTTTCGTCAATTGAAGCAGTCAATTTTGCCAGTTCTTAGGGAAAACACTGAATGTATGTATATCAGTGTGTATATATAAACTTATTTTTAAATGTATATTAATATGTATATGTATAATATTATAAGACCGCGGTCTTTCATGTACATGAGAGGTAAATATTAAAGTCAAAAAGTAGAGGATCAAGGATTTTCCTTGCTCAGCACAGCTGTCTTGAAAATATTGAGCATTAATAGTATTTTAACATATGAGAGACTTGTAACATATGTAGTTAAGAGAAGTGTAGAGAAGTATAATTGTGGAGTTAATTGTGATCAACGTTAAAATCTTTGGTAGCATTTACAGTATCAAAATCTGTCTGAACAAGATACAAGTATCTACCTCTTAATGTCTCTGTCCTAAAATTGCACACAAACAGCATTTGAAACTAACGTACTCTAGCGTACTATGTTATGACCGGTTTCGGTCCATAGTGTTGTATAATCGGAAAAAATCTGAAACCGATTATCGGTTAATAATCGGAGTCCGATTTTAGTGATTAATCGAATTAATCGGTTTCCATATTTTTTTTGAAACATATGTGAAATAAAGGATATATGACTCTATAAAATGTTTATTTTTTTACTATTCAATGTAACTAACAACTTATTAAGTAAACATGAAATTTGGCGATTACAATAACAAGGTAACTACTAACTAGTAACTAGTACTAACTACTTGTAACTAACAAAATACATAACAACCTGGTGAAAAAATGGGGCGTGTATAACGTTTTCCCAAACTTCTTACCAAGGACGACAGAGCGTAAAGTCGATGTAGTACCTTTATTGGCGTACGTTCGCCTGCAGAGTTTGCAAACGGCTCTTGACATGTCAGGGCTGTCGCAGTACATTTTGGGAAAAAATCCTCGACATTTTTGTCAAATTGGGAAAATTTTAAACATACTTTCATGTATTAACACCCCCCCTCCAAGCAAAATATTTAATCATGAAAGCCATTTATCACTTTGAAAAGTATATACTTGAAAAGCCAAAATTTACAGGACATAAGTCATAAGGTCTGATAAAATCTATATTTAACAGATCAAACATTTACTTACTAGGCAGGCATTTTTTTTTTTAATTTTCATATAATACAGAGACTGAAAAATGTGTGTGTGTGTGTGTGGGGGGGTATTTCTTACTGTTTAATTGCATCTTAAATAAATCAAAAATTAAGATTATAAAGAATAATTTTATTGAAATTATTAAGTTTCTATTTAAAATTTTCCTTTTAAAGGTAATATCATAAAATTGCCTAGATCTACAATTTATTTCTTTTTTTGGATATTTAACACATGCAAATGAAATAGATAGTATCCCAGATTTTATTTTAACTTATAATTCACTTAAAAATATATTTATTTATTTTATGAACTAACTCATAATGGTTATCCTTGTTAAATAATGTAAATAAGTTCTCCAACCCAATCTACGAATGACCTAACTATAGATCTCTATTCCATGACAGAGGAAATTCGAGTTATAAATAAACGATCATGACAGGGTTGTTGCAGATTAAAATCAACCATGCATTACTGCTAAATTGATCAAATAAATGATGCATGTGTGGAAAATTAGGTGATATCAACAAGAAAACACGTTTTGGGGAATTTTTAAGTATGAAATTGGGAAAATCTAGCACTTTGTGCCATTGGGATCCGATATTCGGTCCAAATTTGAGGGCAGTGACGGCCCTGCATATCTAAGTTTTGTTTCGGCGGACTTTGATTTAGTGCCGGGGTAGGGAAGTATTTCTTGCTCGTTGTCTGCGACACAGGGCGCCGCCATCTTTGCCAATGTAGTGTATTCGACTATTCGTGTCAACAACAGTTTGTTCTTTGTAAACTCGTACATTTACAGGTTTACCAATTAATCGATCTCAAATTTCAATCCGATTAATCGAAATCGGTTGGGTTTCAGCGATAGATTCGGCGATGTCGGCGATAATCGAAACACCACTAGTTTCGGACAAATTAAAGTTAGAGTTTATTTAAGAAATAAAGCTTCATTTTTAAACAGCTGTCTGGATATAGATACTGGCTGGTCACAAGATCAAATGCCATAAAGAGGGCTATATAGTGAACATGGTGAATTTGATCTCGTTTCAACACGCATTTAATATATATCCAGATAGCTGTTTAAAAAGATATTATTACTTATATTTAAATAAATTTGTGACTTATTCATAATTTATATTTGCTTTTTTATGAATTTTGACTCGTGAAATGTTTTTTCAAGCCCAATGGCATGTATATAACATGTAATCCATCGATTTCGGGTCGAACCACCTTGACAATGGTTGACTGAGAAATTAGTACGTCGAATGTTTATAACATTTGAGGAAACTGTATTTATACGGTTATAGATACAAATTGCTTTAAGTAGTGTTATATAAAGGGAAACATTTGCAAATATAAATATTTGCCCATAACCATGATAACATGATTTAGCAAACTATATATTTCTTACAAACTCCCTGCCTGTTGTGTTTTTCCCTCCGTTGTAGACAGGTCCAGTACAATCACAGTGAATCACTAGATTTAGCTACGTAGGTAGAATTACCTACATAGCTTTATTTACCTACCTCAGGTAGCTTTATTTAGCTATTTCCAGGTAAGTTTTCAAAAGTTTTCTTTTTATAAAAAGAAACAAAAAGTCGCAATTAAACGACTATTGATATTTATAATAGGGAGGCTTTAAAAAACAATTCAAAGCAGAGATAGTTTATACATTGCTGCGTTTGGACAATTTAGAGGAAAACATGTAATTCCACTGTACTACGAATCACCGGAATGCCCCGTAATCACCGAAATACCCTATGAAATCACCGGAATGCCACCGAAATGCCCCTTATTTTGTTATAAAACTATAAAAATCTAATAAATATTGATTCTATCAGATGTTATAAGGTATATTCACATAATAAATTTTTATATTATTACACGAAGATTTTTTTATTAAAATATATGTATTTACAATGTATCATCAAAGAAAGATAACTCTCGCTAATTGAAGCATGAATGTGATCTACATATTAACCGATTAAAAACAGAAAACGATGTAAGTTTTTATCTGTTTAATAGATTATTTGAATATCAATTGTACAAAAATAAGTAAATGATTTATTTATTATTTTGTAAAAAAGTACAAATTGAAGTATTGAGATTGCACAACAAAGAGGCTTTATTTCCAATACGAGTTATCGCCCTTTGAACTACTTGACTCTTCGAGACGCAACACGTGAAAATATTTAATTTTGTTAGGAGTTATGCATTTATGAAAAATATAAGCATTAATTTTCATGAAAATCATCATGTAAAATCATATGAAGGGGCATTTCGGTGATTTTGTTGGGCATTTCGGTGATTACGGGGCATTCCGGTGATTCGTGTTACCCGTAATTCCATTGTTTGGTTATCTGACCATACGGTGAGGTGCGGTGAGGCATGACTGAGTATGAGTACTTCACATTGTGCTGAATAATTACCGACATATTATAGTGTTAACCGGAACTGGACTTCTTTGTCATTTCATTCAAGGAGTAACTGTTCTAACTGTCATACATAGCCCCAAAACTTTCAGAACTTTGATTGCAATTGTGCAGAAAATGACATTTTTCCAAGAGCGATTTTTTCATGAGTTGTTTTCAGATTAGACTGGTATTGCCTGTCTTTAGCGTACGCAGGAAAATCGGATATCAGACAGGCAGGCCAGTCTATTTTCAGATGAGTTCAAAGTTGAAAATGATCAATGCATCAAAATGATATTGTCTGCAAACCCTGAGAAAAATGCTATTTAATAGAAATAGATCAATTTGGTAGCTAAATAAAGCTACCTCAGGTAGGTAAATAAAGCTATGTAGGTAAATCAAGCTACGTAGCTAAATCTAGTGATTGTACCAGACCTGGTAGAAACATGCCAATGGAAGGGGTAGCAAAACAATGCATTCACCTACCCATACTGCATCAAATTTTAATAAGTATACATTTCAGAGATCACTACCTTTTTGGTAAACAAGGTAAATAAAGTGAAAGTATCCTGGCGTATTGTATTTTCGACCTATTTAGATGTAATTTATTAATTCATTGCAAACTTTATAGAAGCTGAAAAACTATGGGCTTAAAATGTTAGCATATGTAGGCTGAAATAAATTATCTGCCCGCCTCAACTTTTTCCTTTGAACATCCCTTAAAGTGTCTATCACTATAAAACTTTCCTTTCTTACCTTTAAAAGGTTTAAATCCAGCAAAATATAAAGTTGTTTATTTTTCCTGGCAGCATAATGGCCGTTTGGCATTCATTTAAACCTTCGATTTTGAAGAGTTCCACAATAATCTGTTTCCAATAATTCGTACTACTACTATTTCTTATAAGAATGATCTATAGTACGAATTATTGGAAACAGATTATTGTGGAACTCTTCAAAATCGAAGGTTTAAATGAATGCCAAACGGCCATTATGCTGCCAGGAAAAATAAACAACTTTATATTTTGCTGGATTTAAACCTTTTAAAGGTAAGAAAGGAAAGTTTTATAGTGATAGACACTTTAAGGGATGTTCAAAGGAAAAAGTTGAGGCGGGCAGATAATTTATTTCAGCCTGTATTTATTGAAACGAGCTGCCGAAGTTGGAGCAAAAAACCCCGAATCACGTTGATAGACACCTGTCTGAGATTGGTAGTAGACGTCAGACCAAATATTCAGTCTCTACCAATCTCGCTGAGATTAATATTATCAGTGACCAAACAGTATTGGCTTTAAATATCTGTTGGATATTCTAAACAATAAAAATACGATTATCTGTCTTCCAAAAAAACATTGAACATGTTCGATATTTCAGTTGCAAATACATTTATTCGTTGGTTGTACCCATTTGTCAGGAGCTGTGCATTTCCAAAAGAAATCAATAAAATTACGTTGCATTTTTCAGTAAAAATCTGTAAGAAAGTGCCCATTTCTAAGGGAGAAAAAAAATTCGTTTGATCCACCCATTCATTACAATATTCATGCGTCTCTTTCACAGAGATCTTAATTTTCTTTCGGGAAAATGTCATCAAAAAATCTTTGTAATTAACCGATTACGGCTTTGATTAATCAACAGATAAAATGTGCATTAGTAAAAAGACTATAATTTCTGACATCGGACTAAAACCACAGAGGGAATTCGTTTGAATTAATTATTTTTGGTATTTTCACTACAGTTGTGCTTGAAAGGTATTTTTCCAAGAGTATCAACCGAAAATAATGTTCTACCGCACGGTATCTGCACGGGAAACAGATTGAGAAAAATAGGTCGAAAATACAATACGGTCGAAAATAGGATACGAGACGATACGTTTTTAAGAAAAGTTGGGCAAATCAAAATCAAATTTTGGATCAAAATTGTTAACCATAAAGAACAGGTAAGGCATGTGATCAGTTCAGAGTGGGTGCTTATCTTTACCTTAAAATGTTGGTCTCTGTATGAGCTAATTGCGATTGATCCAGAAGGAAATTTTGCTCGAAATGCGGACATTTCTCTTCTTTTCGCGTGGTTAACTGGTTCTCCTCCTTTAAGTCTTCTTAGTTCGGAACCCCTCAAATTTCTAGTCAGTATTAATCATCGTAAACCTAAAGATGTTCCGAATGTAGAAAATATGGCCACCAGATAATATTTAGCAAAACACAAAAAAACTCTGCTGAGATTTTGAGCATTGTGAGGTAAAGAGTCTTTGAAACTGAATTCTCTGTTGAAAAACTAAGCAGAGATGAGCAAATGCTATTTATAAAACGGTAATCTTTTGTCATATTTTCATTCCGTCTAACAGAAAGGTAAACAAGGTAAAGATGCGTCTATTTGCCCCAAAGGAATCAGAGACCCAAATAAAAGCTGATAAATAATACACGTCTCTGATGATTCAGTGCACAAGATAACCTACCCAGGAATGTTCAATATTGAGATTAACTATTATTAAAGTATTTCTTTTATTTCAATTTCATTGAAATTAACCCTAAGCCTTGCATCACATTAGCCAATGTGTTTGAATGTGTAACTGGCATTGCATGAAAAATACAAAGACACGAAAACAATTTTACATTAGCGGTCCTCAGAAAATATCTTTTCAACAGAATTTCATCATTTACAGACCTCTAAATATTCTTAATTATAAGATGTGCACAAACACTAAATAGGTCCAGCAGCAGGTCCAGCACAATACCCTGATAAAGGTATAAAGCTTGATAGCTTGATAAAGCTATATAGCTTTATTGAGGTATTACAAATACCTTGATCAAGGTATTTTATGTAATGAAAATTCAAACAAATTCTTTAAAAATTGTTGTCAATAAATTCACCCTTGCATTTAAAGTACTCAAACACAAAGAAATCGGTATAAAAGCATATCATGTGAGGAGACGTTCTAATATGCTTTATTTTTGATACCAGAGTGCTTTTCATGCACGTGTGGACACACTGACAACAAAGCAGAACTCGACTTTCAGTATTTGATTTTTAAAGAAACTGTTTTATTTTCATTACATAAAATACTTTCAGTTGATCAAGGTATTTGTAATACCTTAATAAAGCTATACAGCTTTATCAAGCTATTATACACTTATCCACTGGTTGTGAGTGGGATAGCTCTTTTATCAAACCTGCGACAGGGAACTATTCCCCGAGGGCTTACCCAAGGGGAATAGTCTCTGTCAAGGGTTTGATAAAAGAGCTATCCCACCCACAACCAGTGGATAAGCGTTTTATTATACTGATGTACAATATAATTTCTAATTAAGGTTTGAATTTTTTGGAGTAAGATAATACTGCAAGTATAATCTGAAATCCTGATGACGTCACAGCGCTACTGAAGTCATTATGACAGCATCAGTCAATAGATTTATCACTGGAAATCAAAAGTGGAGGCAAAAATTGCATTAAAATTTTCCGTGGGTGGATAGCAAAAATTATACCCCGGGGTATAGCTTTGCTATGCGTGAACTATAAAGATAGTTATTTTACCTTCTTAACTTTATATAGGAAACATTTTAACAGAAGTATAATAAATACCTTTATCAGGGTATTGTGCTTGACCTGATAAACACCTACGCAGTGGTTTCTAAAATAAAAAATAAAATAAGAAGAAGGAATTTACAAGAAACTACGTTCAAATTTACGTAAATTTCATTTTTTCGGACTAAGTAGAAAGAATGAGTCATAAACTAATCTTGTGAATGGCATGCAAATCAAATCTCCATGGAAGATGCTAGACTAACTCTTATTAGTCAATTAATTTGAGAGGACTATAGCCTATAACTATAATCTTTTGGAAGAAGTAGAGTGGTGCACAGTTAAACTAATCAGTCGAATGCAGTAAATCTCAGGTCATAGTTCAGTGTGTGCGGATCTTATAGACTTTAGGGGTCAGTAAAGTCAAGTCCACCTAAAACTTTTAAGTAGCTTCCCTGTCTCGCAAATTTTTTTTTTTTTTATTCAGTTCTGTAATAATGCATATTGATAATCATACAGCTTTAAGTTACATGTTAAGATAGAGTAGACTGTGTCTTGGGGAATTTCCCCCCTAAAATTTGGAATGGAGTTGGTACTTTTTCAATAGGGACAGGTTCCTTTTCCTGGACCTTGATACAAGGGTTATAAGCCCTGATAGGTATAATTGCACTAATTACAAATAAAAAATTACAATTAAAGCAGTCATAAAAAAAGGTGACTATCTTTTCCTTACAGGATCAGAACCATGGTATCCTACCTAGACTGGCTTCAGTCCCACTGGATCTGGTTGAGTCTGGTTATACTCCGGTTCTCTCTGGTTTTACTTCCACAACAAGGATACATACATCCGGATGAGTTTTTCCAGAGCACAGAAGTGGTAGCAGGTGCTTGAATAATGATCAATG
>PRKT01000302.1:640082-668084 GCA_003671525.1 Saccostrea glomerata | reverse complement strand
AACTTCACACCGAACTAGAAGAATTGACTAAGTTTTACTTGACAATAAAAATAGGGTAAATACCAATTCAAACTACTAACAAATTACAAACTTTAAATAACAACTATAACTTTACTGGGAGAGACAATTTTCTGTGTCTCCCAGGGTCAGAATCCCGAGTGCACCGACAATCTAGTTTCAACAAAGTTTCTAAATATTCAATATTACTTCAAACTGAATAAATGTTCTTACTGCGCTAAAACTTGTAATAAAACTATTTCAAAATATCTTAATACTTTAAAATTCTTACTTTATATAAATACCTCGGATCAGGTGCACGGTGCTGTGTAAGGTGGAACTGTAAGCGGAATTCTGACAAACGCACTTTCAAAATCTTGTCTTTTATACCTTGACGCAATGGTGCATCGTCTACGTCATATGTCATTCGTAAAACTTCAAAAACTATTCGTTAATCAATGTACTTGAATACTTTATTTACTAATACAACATCTATAAAACTCGTTAATTAATCTATAATTTTTAATCTAATCCAGAAGTCTTATTTATAAAGTTCTGTATAGAAAGTGTACAGGTATGTCGGCGTATGTAGCAACTTATCCGGAGATCCGTATTTTATACCATTCTGGTTCTTCAATTAGTGTCTAAAAGCCATTTCCAGTAAGCATCCAATAAAATAACGGTTATAATCTTGTCTTTTATTTGTTTGGATGGCTAGGTTCGCTAATTGCCAATTACAACACCGAGTTCACACAAACACGTTTATTCAATATGGCGCTAAAACTAAAACTAAACAGGTACATATTCAGTCGTACATGAAAAGGTTACACATACACTAGATAGCTCGTATGATAACACATTTACTAAACATCTCCCTCTAAAAGTTTATGACTAGGATTTCACAGAAAATGACTAGAATAAAACATAAGCTACAAATAAAACTCATCTTGCATGCATTACTTGTTACATACAAATCAGATTATTATTAGACAAAGAGTTCACAAATGTTCATTCGTAGTCTGAATCTTATGGGTTTGTGAATGACACGTCCCGAACGAGTTACGTTTTTGGACTTCACGGAAGGAGATGTAACTTCCTGGCTAGGCGGCTCAGAGGGTGGCACAACGTCAGACGAAACACTTGGTTTACTGTCGGTTAAGGGATACGGCACATTAACGGTATGTGGCAATTCGGTGTTCACGTATCCAGTATGCTGCAAGTGCCTCCGATTTCTCCTGAATGTTCCATGATCGGTTTCGACTAGGTATGATCGAATTTTGTAATTTGCACTAGCGATTGTGCCACTATCTGTCCACTGTTTCTCTTTGTTGGTCTTGATGCGAACTTGGTCTCCGGGTCCAAGCGGGTGGAGTTTCCTAACCCCAAATCGGTTGTCATAATGAAATTTTGAAGTTTCCTTCGTTCGTGCGTCCTGTCTCCTCACTTGGTCCAAGTCCGGCCACTTTGGTGCTAGTGAAGACGGTTTGACTGGAACAACGGTTCGAATCATCCGTCCAATGATGATTTCGGCTGGACTGACTCCTGTGGTTGAGATGGGTGTTGAACGGTACGCCATAAGGCTTGAACTTCCTCTAGGTGTTTGGGTTTACTTCGACAAACTATCTTAAAGTGTCCCTTTTTCCCGCACTTTAGACATTTCTTCCCTGATGCTGGACAGTTTCCAGGATTGTGCTTCATATTACACTTGTCACAGTTATTGTAAACTCTTTCCTTATCTTTAGGCTGTCTGCTGTAATTGTGTTTAGATTGTTGTCCATTTTGCTGCCTAAATCTCACTGCATCTAAGTTCTTTGATTGTAAGTCTTTAATCTGATGTTTCACTAACTCTGAATTACGTGCCATCTCGACAGCTTTCGTAAGTGTAAGTTCAGATTCAAGCTGTAGTTTCTCGCTAAGTTCCTTGTCAATAATACCCACGACTAACCTGTCACGGATTTGGTCGCTCTTGTCCCTAAAATCACAGTGCGCCGCCAACTCGTGTAAACTTCTGACGAAATCCTCAACTGATTCCCCCTGGCGCTGGCTCCGGATGTGGAATTTGGCGCGCTCATGAATCACGTTTTTCTTTGGAACGAAATACTTATCGAAACTTTCAAGAACCTTCTTAAATTTCTTCTCATCACCGTTCGAGAATACGAAGGATTTGAATATCCCCTCTGCTTCGGGCCCCATAGCGTATATCAATGAACTTATTTGTATTTGTTCATCCTCGTCAGTTAGTTTCGTTGCGATCTGAAACCTCGTGAATCGTTGTTTCCATTCCGGCCATTCATTTGGCCTGGTAAAGGCGAAACACTCAGGTGGATTGAACTTCGGCATTTTTCTACACTAGGAACACTTCTGACACCATGTTTGGATGGCTAGGTTCGCTAATTGCCAATTACAACACCGAGTTCACACAAACACGTTTATTCAATATGGCGCTAAAACTAAAAATAAACAGGTACATATTCAGTCGTACATGAAAAGGTTACACATACACTAGATAGCTCGTACGATAACACATTTACTAAACAATTCACAAGAGAATTCTTTATCTTGACTATATCGTAAGACTTTAAATATACAATCTGATAATTCTAAGGACACTCTTAAAGTTCAGTAACTCGTAATTAATCAGCATAACTACGGAAAATCGCCATACAAAATGTAAACAATCATTCTAAGTTCGATAAAAAGAAATTGCCTATAAAATATTCGTGCATGCACAACAATAGTATAATTATGTAGATCAGGGATGGGGTCAATTACATTGGAAAGTAATAATTAAATTACAATTACTTTGCAAAAACCTTCAATTAAATTACCATTACATGGATTTTGAAATTTAATCAATTACATTACAATTACTTTGCTAATGTAATTAATTAAATTACAAATTAAATGCCTTCCTCTTTTATTTCCTCCATTACAGAGATTAGAATCAAACATACAACAAATAAATTACAAAAAAGTGGAGATATATGTACATAAATGTAATGAGAAGAATTGAATTGAACGAAAAGATGAAAATATTTACATATATTTTGAATATGAAAAGATTTTAAACATTGATGGGAGCTGTGAAATTAAGCTACCCAAGGAGTCTGTCATAGATGGCACAAGAGGTCATTATATGCTTTCGTCCTTTTGCTAAGGACTTTCTATGTTTGTTTTTTCTAGAAGTTTTAGGAAAAGATAATCCTCCGGAAGGTCGCTGAGTTCCGTTTCCAGGTGTATTGGAAAAGACCTGGACAAAGAGTTCCACCAATTGGAGTGCTGTGTTGTTAGTGCCGGTGACACCGGACACGAGACAGTAGCATGCGAGAATACATCGGTAATACTGCGTCCACACAACATACAGGTTATAGGGGTCTGTAGGGGTTTGGAAGCTATGAGTTTTAAAGTAAATTTGAGTTTTTGAATTTCACTGAAAGAATTGGTGTATTGCCTCATATATAGGAATTGGATTAGATATGCAAAAACATATTAAAGCGAAAAAAGTCCAAATCGTGTTCTGTCCGTTCAGTTTGTTGAAGAGTTTGAATTTTGACGGGAAAGATCCATCTGAAAGCCAAGTATTTAGAAAGTATGAAATTTGATAGGTCTGGAGAAGATGTAAGACGTCAGGAATAAAGCCCACCTGGGTCTCACTTAGATGGTAGAGAAAGTAAAACAGGCGTGAGGTAAAATTTTTTAGGGAGGAAGTCAATGTTCATCCGGCAAAGTCTTCTTAATAAGAGAAGTTTCCTAGTATTGTTTTCTGCATTTATTGGTAGAAGTTTCATGTTTTGTTCGCAGATATCCGATCTGGTAAGTTTTAGAAGGTTAAAGATCTGCATGCAGATTCCATGTTGAAAATTGATAAAACGTCTTACGTCTTCCTTAGTCATATGGTTAACCAACTTACATGTATTAGGTTTGAGATTTTCCTGTCACGCTGAAGGTTCTTTTTACTGTGGCTTTTATGAGAGGGATACATAGATAATACATGGCTAGTAGAAAGTTTACTCATGGTTTTACTTAATTCATTTGTTAAAAATTTGCAAATAGATGCTTTTTGCCTAAATATTTCATTATTTCAGCATAATAAGTAATATCTCAAAATGTTGGTATTTACTTATTTTGTGCCAAACTACAATTAAAAGTCAATGTGTTTATATAAAAATACCTACTGACAAAGTCAAAATGTGTAAGAAATATTTATAAAGGAATAATTATGTACATGACCTCAGGCACTAATTAGCACCTGTAAATGACTTCTATCATAAGCTGAAGACATGGGAAACAAAAGGATTAAAAGCCATTGGAGTACCTATTTTCTTTTGGATTAATATTAATTCATGGGAATCAAAATATAAATTTTATTTGTTCATTTTTATTTTATGAAAACGTTTTTGAGAAAATTTAAAAGGACAATATTTAAATAGCAGTTTACTTAAAAAGGGAAATGTGTCTATGTTAAAATTCTTTTTAAGAAATTTTACTTATAAAATATTTGGTCCAAAAGATCAGTTAACCTTTAATAAATAATATTTAGGGATAAAGGGGGGGGGGTCTATTTTTCATTTATTTAAAATCAAAGTAATTGAATTTCATTGACAAGTAATTGTAAATTACATGCCTTTTTGGAAATGTAGCTAACTAAATTACAATTACTTGTAATTAAAAATTTGGCAAATTACACATTACTTTCAATTACATCGAAATTTGTAATTAATTAATTGATTACAGTCAATTACCAGTACACATTATCATTACCCCATCCCTGATATACGTGATAGAAGTTATTGAGGATAGAAAAAAATGGAATTTTACTGTGCTTAGTATAATCTATGTTTATTTTTAATGTAGTTTAACACATCATGTAACATTTGAAGAACAGAAGATATTTTGCAATTGTAACTGATAGGACTGTTTTTTTCAATCAATCTAAGTTTTTTTCGGGTAGTTTTTGTTGTGAAATTTTACCCCAGAAATTGAGAAACATTTAATCATAAAGACTTAGTACAACCTTATAACTTTCCCATACAAAAAAAAATAGATGCTGACATTTTTTTATTTATAACTTTATTAAATGTTTCAAGAAAAACGTCTATCTTATGCAAGAACTGCATTTCGAATATGATAACAATTGATCTAAATTTTATGTAAAAATAAAAAAAGGAAACAAGATTTAAAAAATATATGTCATTACAACAGAATGAAAACAAAAATCGCATACAAATTGACAAATTCAGTATGATTAAAAAAAGTTGATGAAACAAGAATATCAGCAGTCTCATCTAAAGTAATCAATTCGTAAGTCCTATGGTCGATACAGTGACCTCGTCAGAAAATACAATTTATCATTGAGGCAAATACTGACTAACGTTTTTCATACCAATTGTTAATCCATTATTGGGCTTTTGTATAATATTTTGACTTTAACAAATGACGGCTTACTTTGACATTTAAACCTCGGTTATGTTTGGAGTAACGGAATTGATAGAAGATAAATTATTAATAGTGATTATAGTTGTTGTTTTAGAAACACTAACATGATTTACGAACACAAAAGGTGGAATAAAATTTTCTAAAATATCTTATTTATCTTATATATGAGAGATAGTTTCTCCTTTTATTTTCCTTTTCCAAAGGAATCAAATAAAGAAGAAAATATCCTGGAAGGAAAACTTGGCAGTGGTTGGTCAAGGTGGGAATGAAAGGAGTTGAGGGTGGGATTGTTGCCGTTTCATTTCAAGACAACTTAATATGGCTTTTGAAATGACCATTTTATCGTTTTATTAACTGTAAAGCTAAATATTTATATTGCAAAATAGCTGCCGTGCCTTTTCGAGGTGTAGAAATAAACCGTCGATTGTAAATGTCAGCGCTTCTCGTAAAAGTCCATTTACACATAGAATTGAGAACTGGTTTTTTGTTTACTTCGCGATCATGACAAGGAGCGCACAGCAGGGGATGTTCACTCCTCCATGGCACATGATCCCATATCTGATGTTGTGGAGGTCCGTGTTTCCTTTACTTCTATTCTATTTCCATTATATTGTTTTATGGACTTTTGAGCTAGATTACTGTTCGTTATCTCTATATATCTCATTGCGAGTTATTAAAATTAGTGATGGCAATCGATTGCAGAATTGCTAATCGGTTAATCGCAAAACTTTCCGACCGATTAACCGGTTTATCGCATCAAGATATATATTTTGACATTTTCTTTTCATATACACTAAAAAAGACGTAAGAAGTAACATTCTGTTGTTTTTTTTTTACTTTGATCGGAGAATTTTATGTATATAAGAGTATATTTTTATTTTTAATTTCAATCGACAAAATAAATTAAAATAAAAAACATGAATCTAGCTTTAGAAATCAGACAGGGATAACGCATATATTAAGGAATCTAAATGTGCATTGTCTCCATAATCAAAACGAACTCTCAGTTTATTTACAATTTACAACGTTACGTTCTTTCTAATAATATAATTTAATAGATAACGATCGAATGTAGACATACTATGATTAAAAGTGCTTGATTTTTATTATATTAAAACACAGGACTATCTGATGTTTTAAAAACCGTAATTAACACTTAACGAACTGATCAATTACCCCTGCGATCTCAATCTAGAGAGCTGTCACCTCCAAATATTCTTAATTATAAGATGAGCAAAAACTCAAAATAAACATCGATGCAGAAGTTTCCCTTCTAAAAAAAGAAGAAGAAGGAATTCTAAGGAAACTGCGTTCAAGTTTACAATTATTTTATTTTTTCCGACTAACTGATCAAGGATTTTCTAACCGATTAGGATCATTCCGTTTTTTTTTCATGAATGTTGCGGCTTTGGTTATAATGATTATAATTTAATTTTGATTGTAACGCGTCATTTGATTGGATAAAAAATTAATCTAAATTGTATAATCTGGTTTGCTTACGTCAAAATGACTTACGTCAAAATAGTATCAATCCGTTTGACGTTACGTTTAAAATATTAATAATTTGAAGGCGTTTCAAAGAGAGGAATTGTCTTGTTTTATAGTCTTAATGATTGAAAATTAAATCATAAGGAATGAATTAAATAGCAACCAAATTATACTGCTATAAGCTGGGTTGGAGCAGTTTACGCATTTTATTGACCGCTTCGCTGTTTATAAGCGTAAACTGCCCCAGCCCAGGTTATACAGTATAATTTGGTTTGCTATTTAATTCATTCCTTAAATAACAAGGGGAGAGATGGATCCTACTCTGAGAAAGAAAGAGGGGGAAATTTGGCTCTGGAGTGAGATTTCCCCTCAGGGGGAAACCCTATTCTAGAGTACAATTTCCGGGGGGAAAGCTGGCTATGGGGGGAAATCCTACTCCACAACACCGATAGTAATGTAT
The DNA here is from genome assembly GCA_003671525.1 of Saccostrea glomerata. Lineage (NCBI taxonomy): Eukaryota > Metazoa > Mollusca > Bivalvia > Ostreida > Ostreidae > Saccostrea > Saccostrea glomerata. The sequence goes on along the minus strand of PRKT01000302.1, from coordinate 660,703 downwards.
CAAATACCTGGTGCTATTCCACACACACAGCTATGCGAGTTATGTATATAATCAAAGTGACATTGGCCAATCATTCCTGGAGGGCAAAAACAATGCTTGTTTTCCGTGCAAACTGAAATGAAACATTACTTGAGGGTTTTTTTCATATCAGTGTAAATTAAAACAGAAAATTGTGAAATTCCTTTATCAATGTAATTAAGATAGATTTAAAAAAGCAATAAAACATTCAAACATTAAAAAGATTTATTTTCACTGAGAATATTTATTCTTTCCCTTTTCATTTACTAAAGTGTTCGAAAATGTGTTTCCTTCAAGCAATTTTGTTATGAAAAAAAGTATAATATAATTTTATTCTGTCTTCCATTGCTCATAAGTTACAAGTTTACGATACCTAACATTACAAAAAGTCCGATGATTTTACCTAACATTACAAGAGTCCAATGATTTACCGATCTTGTGAGAATTAAATGATAATTACAACACTATAGAGAACCCACTGAAGCATGAGAAGTATGACATAATAACATTTGAAGATGAAAAAGTTATTATTTATACACTTCTTATATATCATTGTCATCAAGTCAATAGTACTTGAGAACGTGTAGTCAACCCTACATATTCGATCACATATTACGTAAATGGTTTCTTTTAAAAAGTAAAGTATGTACAAAACTATGTATGAAGCAAAAAAAGTTTTCCCCTTTTTTAGTTTATTTATTTTTAAAAATATTTATTTAGTCTTTCTGACCATTACTATCCGTGAAAATACATGTATTATTTTCATATTTAACAAAAAAATTCTTGTTCCATTTGAAATCCATTGTATTTTAACAATAACTTATCTTTATTCGAAAAAAGTACACATTTTCCTATAATATCAATAGAGCCCTTCCCGACACCAGAACATTTGACGCGGTGATCAAGAATTTCACAAATATTTGAATCTTCCTATCTGCAGACACGAAGAAGGAAAGAGGAGGAAATAAAAAAAAATGATTCTTTTTTCAGTAGATAACTATAGATTCCCTGATACCAGAACCTTTGACAAGATCGCCATAATTAGATGTTTTGAAAGCGACACCCTTAATTATCATAATGCATTAAATTTTATCTGCTAAATATCCAAGAGCCCTGAACACTAGGTTATATATAACCATGATCTTGTTTGGCCAGTTACTCAGGATTGATTGATTAATTGTATATTGTTTAACGTCCCTCTCGACATTTTTCAATCTTATGGGGACGCTTCCACTTTGAGCAGTGAGGGATCTTTTTCCTGCAAGCACCCACTGCGACACTAGACCTCGGTTTATACAGTCTCATCCGAAGGACCGGACTCCACGCCCCACAGTGGAATTCAAAACCGCGACGTAAGGATCAACTCCTTACATCGCAACTCTAGAGCATACACTCTAACCACTGCGCCACGCGGGCGACTTAATACATAGGAGAAGAAAAGAGAATTATTCAAAGACAATAGTACATATTCACTGTATCATCATGAGAGTTCTGACATCGCAATAACTGATGTATTGGCCATGATTGTCACAATTTCGAAAGACATATTGAGAGTCATTATTAATTTCTTAATATATATTCATGTGTTTACCTGTGCAGTAACATGTTGAAGAATGTCTATCGATTTTGCAGTAAGGATGTTTATCAGAAGGACAGATGAGTCCACTACAATCAGTATGTGCATAACAAGCTGTTGTTGATAGCGTGGTCAAGGTTGTTGACCGGACGGTTGCAGCTGTTGCTACTACTGGTATGGCTTAAATGAGAATAATGAATGATTTTAAGATGTGGAAAAAATATAATTGTTAGAATAAAAAGGGTGGAAAAGATAAATAATATGATAATGAAGAAGAGATGAAGAAATTACATGATTGTTTCAATGTTGATTGCTAAAATATATAACCTGAGTTTGCTTATATAATTTTGTAACTTTCTAACCTTGAACCCTATTTCTATTCTGATGATTAGATGAACTTGATTGCGCTGTTCTTGACTTACAAGTATTGAGTATAGCATTTTTAATAATAAAGTAATAAGGTTAATTTTCATGATAAGATTGATAATGAAAAGTCATTTTAGTTAGAAAATGAATTAGAATCTTACAGTGTTTAGTATTAACAATGTATATTTTAAATTCATTTCAATATGTACAATATATTATATGAAGAGACAAATGAGTTTGCTTTCCCAGTTGCAGTTGTAAACTCCATTGTCCATTCAAGTACTTTCTAAATGTAATATTTAAGGAATGTTTTTTAGTTTTGTGTGAGTTATTGGTGTGTGAATCACACAGACTTGTCACGTAGGCATATTTCATGAAGCGCGCTAGCGCTTCATGAAAAATATGCCTACGTGCAAGTCTGTGTGATTCACACACCAATAATTCACACAAAACTAAAAAACATTCCTTATATTAACATTTTACATGTTCGGAAGCAAATAAAAAATATACTCAATATTTGAATTTTCTCGCTGTCCTATATCGCTGCATTTTTGCTAACGTCGCTGCAGCCTCATTGTGATGTCACGTAAACGCACGTTTCTCCGCGTATATTTCTACGCGTGAGTATACACAAAAATGACTTTCAAATCAATTTCACAGTTGGCTTAGTAGAAAAACACAGCGAATGTAAATATGAAACAATTAAAGGACAAAAAATAGTTTACAATTCTGTACCCCCCTTCCAAGAAAGAAAGGGAAAAAGCTCGTTAAAACGTAACACTTCTAAAATAACAATGATATACAACTTACATCGTCAACCCTTGCTTTAAGAATAGCCATATATTAACAAATCTCTTTTAAAAAATATTCTTTCCAAAGGGAAAAGGGTAAGCCATGAAAAATGGTTTATTAAGCAACTTATCAGTAGATGAACCTAAATAATTGAAAGAGTACAATTACCAAATGTGCAATAATTATAAAAAGCATATTGAATGAATTCCATTGTGTCGCATATTTATTTACAAAATGGTGTTGCAAATGCCTCGACTTGTGTTCCTCTGTACTGATTGCAAAGGAGAATTTTTGTTCTTTTTTGTCCCTTTGTTCTAAAAAATGACAAATATTTCATGAACATGTATACACTCGTTATTCTACTGGTAAATATTAAGTTTACTACTGACACGTTCTACAATAGAATGAGTTAAAACTTTAAATACATGTACAGTAACCTTTCTTAGTGAAGACTTTGTAAATTTGAAGACGAACAAAATTATTTGGTATATTCCTTATATAAATATATCTTAATATAACAGAAAGAGATTTATTGGTCTTATTTTTAAAATGATATGCCCCGAAAACGCACAATCTAAACAATGAAGGATAGTTTATATTATAGTTTTTGTATATCTTATTTGTTCAAAAGTATAAACCCCACAGGGGACGGGTCATATAGGTGGGGCCACAAATGGTATCAACATATTACAATGTACATAGGAATTTATAGAGAAAAATACTTTTAAAAAAAAGCTTTTCAATGCAACTCCTCAATCTGTTAAAATTCTTGATTCCCTCATGACCTCAGTTTTATGTAAGAACGACTATTAAGGACAACTTAACCTGGTATTTGTCTGTTTGTCTGTGTGTTTGTCATACCCAATTCTCAGCATCTTGAAAACTGTAATAGATATGGATTCAATATTTTGCACACTTTTGTAAAATATTACGTTTACCGACTTCATGACCTTGAGTATTGACTCTTAACTTACTTTTTAAGATATTTTTATTTTCCGATATAAGGTATACTTTTGAGATTACAGGATGTACATTTATTATATTTAGCATTGTACAGGTTGACATAAACATACGGACAATTGCAGGTGTTATAGTCCACTCCACCTTGTCCTTTTACCAACTTTGCGAAAAATATCCGGACGGTTTATTTAATTATCAATATTTTTTTCGAATTCGTTAAGCAGGGTTTTTAATAAGACTTTATAAATAAAAATTATTGATATCAAATGTCGATTTTTAGACGCAGCAAAAAAAAGCCTTAACTAGTACATGTAGATTAACCAGTCGGTTCAAATATTGTACAGTACATATCTATCCCTTCCTATCACCAACGTTAAACAGGACTTTAAAATGATTTCTTTTACTTTTAGGTTTTTGCAATTGTGTAAGGGAAACACTTGATCCTATGTCCTTGCAGTTGGTAAAATATGTACATGTACACAGTTATAGATCCCGAGCCGAGAATAAGAAAAAAGTATGTTTGAAAGTGTTTAAATGTTCGTATATATTTTTCAGCATAATTATGTATCTTCAATAGTCTGAATAAGAAATGAAATATACTCGTATATATAGAAGAAAAAACAAAATTTTTATGATACAAAGAACACGTTACAGTGTATATAATTATTACCTATATCTTTACTTACTTATCGTTGGATTACATTGACATGTACCGAAATTGCCGTTAAGGGAGGTGTGGACACAGTGTGGTGTTATTCCAGTAGTACAGTTACAATCTCTGTCTTCCACACACTCTGTAAATAAGGAAATTAAACAGTTATTCACTACCCTAAAATTCTTCGTACTTAAAGTGCATATCAACTGAATATATATATTCGAATGGTTATTTAGTTGATCATTTATGAAAGGTGAAAAGGGAAAAACTTTTCTTATTATCCATTGCCATTAATCTCTAAGATATATGGGTTTTTTTTCTCTCCCTCGTTTTTCTTTTTAAAATGTGCTCAATTTTCACTGTTCCCACATCTTCTTCCACTACTCTAATTTCTCTTTCTATATTCTGCATCTCACATCCATCTTATTTCTCTCATATCAACTTCTTTTCTCCATCCCTCATTATCATGTGTACCAAAGCAAAAGTCATTTTAGATTTCAAAAGTATCATCAGTGGCTTTATAGGCATTTTGTTGATAACTCCTGTATTATTTATATTTCGTCCTTTTCATGATTATTCATGAGTTTAGTACATGTATGGCACTAGTTAAAGTAAATGAAATATTTAGAATTTTCTGCCTTGAGCTTAAAATTTCCTGTAACATCAAATGATACTATTCATTCATACTTTATAAAATAATACTCATCCAGTATACTGTAGACCAACTTTTATTTGCAACGACTTTATCTTGCGATTAACAGGAATAAAACTAGTTCGCGACGACTAACTTTTCCGATCAAACCTTCTTTAATCTGTTTTAATCGACACAGGTACTTTAAGGACTTGTTCGCGGCGAGAAATATTCGCGATTATGAGACTCTCGCGAACTTTGCGAAAATTTCTAGCACGCAAATAAAAGTTGGTTTACAGTACTTAATCTTACCCGTACAGTCACAGTGACGCCCGATTTCCATCACAATAAAATAATCGTGCTTGCAGTACGGAGTGGGTTTGTCAATGGAACATTTGTGGATGGTACAATCAGAATGATGGTTACAGTGCACATAAGACTGTGCAACTGAATAAAAATTAATCAGAAAATAAGTTGTGTTTCTCAAGATGTTAAAAGAGGATTTCATACAAAATTTTGAAAAAATCTGCATTAATATATTTTTAATTCCTTTATATTTCATAAAAAAAAAAATCCTTTGAATAAACTTTGCCTAAGCTGCAGTCGAGTACACTGTAAACATGACTGCATAACTTCAGATCTGTCCAAATTTTCGGAATAGATAACATCATCAAATTATAAACATATACAATTATAACTGTTACCTATGTTAAGTAAAATTAATAAAATTCTGCCTGTAGTCCAGTTATCATAGATACAAGTATTCAAGTAACGTTAACTTGTCAGTCGTATAGATCCAGATATGTTTTGGACTGAATGCAATGTTATATTTGTAAGACTCCAAAGTGCGATGGTGACGCCAAAGTCCGATGGCCTCGCCAAACCGCGATGGTGTGCGCCAAGCCCCGATGGCTCGCTGTCTTTACAGACGCCAAAGTCCGATAGTCACGCCAAAGTCCGATGGCTCGTTTTCTATGAGACACATTGCGCTAAAGTGCGATGGTCTGATACGTCAAAGTCCGATGGTGCGGAGGAAAAATCGACGTTTATAACGTCACAATAGTCCGACGTCATGATGTTGTCCTGCATTCAAAATCCATTGAGTTAGTATTTGTCTTGCATACAATTTTACTGAATTTGCCTATTGTTTTCGCTCATCAGAGTTATTAGGGTTAGTCCTTGTACACCATTCGACTGATAAGGGCTAGTTCTTGAACACCATTGTGTTTCTTCGAACTCACCCTAGAGATTTTATGATAAGTCCTCACACACTATTTGACTGATTTGGATTAGTACTGCACCCATCCAAGATATATCTAGCTTATAGTTGTTACACATTCTGCGACTGATAAGTGTTAGTCTCGCACCTCAGTATCCAAAAGATATTATGGTTAATCTTAATTTGCATTTAATATTTATTCGTATTTATTTTAAACAATCAGCCATTTTTGCTCAGTAGCACTATGACGTCATAAACGTTACTTTTTTTAGCACCATCGGACTTTGGCGTAACCATCGCACTTTGGAGTTCTATATATATACACACATATAGAATGTGCATAAGGAAAGGAGGAAATAGGAGGGATAAGGGATAAAAATGAATGCTTTTCATTATCATAACTTACTATCACGATGCATAACAAAAACTGGATTAAGTTGTAATACATCTTTAGAAAAAAATGCAGATTTTCAGTGTTTTATATAGGGTTTATACCAAAATACCATGGCGGGCATTGAAAACTGATAAACTGAGGTATTTATTTCAAATTTCTTCACGGAAGTTAACCATTTTGGATTTCTATCGAGTATGTTAAAATTCCATATACCCTCTTATACCATTTCTTATACCCTCTCCCCTCCCTGATTGAAAAGTGGAAGGGTATATAGTGATTGGAATGTCTGTCTGCACATCTGTTCGTCTGTCTGTCGTCTGTCTGTACGTATGTCCTTCTGTTACGCTTTAGGGTACCCATATCTTATCCGCAACTCGTCTTATACCAGTGAATGCAATTCAATGAGACTTTCGTGGATACTTTTTAGTTAGTTATTACGGATATGTACGTGGACCGATATGAGTGAAAATGTATCTTTACTTTTTTTATGACTTTACTCAGTGAATAACTCACTCCTTTCTCATTTTTTTTTACAAGTCATTTATCCTTTCAAAATATTTATGCTTTTTTACTATTCCATGAAAGGGTTCCTCACCTGCTGCTTTGACTTGAATGCAAATTCCTTAAAAGAAATATATATATGTATATATCTAAACTGAATATTAGGTATTTCTCTTATATCAATAAAAAAACCTAAATATTTATTGTTTACATTCCAAGGCACATTTTAAATTAAAAGTTAAATTGCACAGATTATATTATCAGAATGCAAACTTTATAGGACGCTTTAAAAAAAATCAAAGTTACGTGTACAAGAGTCGTCAATAATCGTTTCAAAATTAATTAAAAATTACCTCCCAAAAGGAAAAATAAAATGACGCACACCGATTTCTCCATTTAATTTCGCCTTGACAAACAAACAGTTGGTGAATCAACAAAACTTTACGCACGGTCTATAGAATGTTGTGATAAGAAATTTCGGCGGGTTAGTATATATGTCCATTATGAAATTATATAATCGGCAGGAGAATTTAACAAGGAATTCAAAAACGGAAATAATTCAAGTGTTATTTTGTCGCTCCAAAATATTCATGTCAATGATCTGCCTCCACAACACCGCTAATATATACTTCAAATATTAGACCAATTGATACGATATTTAAAGCTAGAGCAACACTACTGAGAAGTTTGGTTTAACTACGAGTCTAGATTGTTTATTAAAAAAAAAAGATGGTAGAGTTAAAGTGCTTAATAAACTTCGTTATGAACGTTTTACAAAACACTGCCACCTAGAGGTCGATCTTGTATTGGTTTCGCTGTATATGGTATGCGCAACAGTATTGTATAACTGCATGACTGATCTGTGTATATTTAAAAGGCTTTGCCGGGTCAATGGTACTCGGACGATGTCCTACTTGCAATTGCATGCACCATTGTGGAGCAACATCAGGCTCCTCTGACAAGTTAATTATTGCAATTCCTCAAAATTAAAGCTGGTCCTGCCTTGACCATCTAATTTGCCAGATTTAGACCCACTGAACATGCTTTAGAAAATATATTGATATGCATATTCGTCAAAGACAACCGAACCCTAGATTCTGCAACAGACGGCCTAATATTTACATTCAGAGTGGGGATCGTCTTCTAATACAGTTTTAGATAGATTCATCTGCGTCCATTAGATGCCGCTTCGATCCAACATCGTTGGTGTCTGCAGTGGCGTACCATATATTGCTCTTAGATGGCTTTGAAATGTCTTTATATTGATAAATGTGAACGTTTTGGATAATTATAACAATTAGATAGTAGAGACATATTGTTCATGACATTTCTTTACATGTATATTCAATACATGATTCTTCCTAGTAACTCTTAAGGCTAATGCCTTAATGTGTCACTAATTCTAACGATGTACTGTATTTCTTTTTTAGCAGTATATGCAAGTAAGCACCGTTATCAATTGTCCTTATCTCTCAGGCCTCGACCTCTTGGCATATCTGTTCTGAATTTTGTGTCAATGCACATCCTTAGTCCATGTTATGACATCTATCATCAGTGCATTATCTATTGAGGTAATTTGATATATCGATGTTCATAGTGAAAAGACCGAACATTTTAAGGAAATAAATTCGTACTACCAAGATTATTTCTTATTTAACCACTACATGAAAATCTTTCACACATTTCAATTTTATCAACTTTTTTTGTTATGTCGATAAAAAATTAGGGGTAAATAAACCTTAATCACTTTTATATTTCATGAATTAGGAATTATTAATACCCTCATGTTTCACTTCTAGTAATTGTCCAAAGCATCTAGAAAAGCGTATGAAATAATGCAATATTAGCTGAAAAACTTTCGACTTTTCAACTTTATACACAACCATTCCCCATGATAAATTAAATTTTAGGCTTTTTGATATCATTGACAGCTGCTTTATCAATAAAAAATGGAACTTGTAAATTTACTTACCTTGTCATTGATCATTTGCAAAATTATTCTATTAAAAACATTCTGATTGTACACACAAGTACTCTTAAGTTGACATATAGAAAAAGATGCTTGAGTTTCTGATTGACAATATCTATGTGGTTTTTGGAGACCATGTCTTCCAACAATTTAATGGAATTCTCATGAGTAACAATTGCGTAACTTTATTAGCAGACCTTTATGAATCAGCGTAAAATGTACCCGTCAAAAATAGACAGAAAAGTAGCGAATAGCATGGAATATAAGTTGACGTATTTTGTTAAATGTCTTACTGTATCTTGATCTTTGCTTGGAACATTGATTCAATCTCCCTACTTACCCTATACCCTTAAGTGAAGTTTGAACCAGGTAACCATAAACATAACCATCCAGGGGTCCATAAATCCATTTAAATCTACTTTAAACATAAGTCAGCTTCCTATTTTACACCACAAATTAGCTTGTCTCTATGAAATATCAATGCATCACTAAAACACAATGAGTGTACAAATCAAAGAGAATGGTAAAACTAGTATCACAGCTGTAATTCAGGAAGGGTGCTCGTGCCTTCAGGAGGTTGCAAGAACGCAATCTAGAAATTTTCAAATGAAGGGTAGTCAAGGTAAATATGACAGGAGATCAAATAAACTTGGACAAAGTCAATTGAGGTCAACCGGTAGGGTTTAGAAAGTAGCATACCCTGAAGTATAAACTGAATAAGGATTTTTTTTCAAAAAGTTTTTAATATCTAAAATTTTCAATTTCATCAAAATTGTCACAAACTAAAAAGTATCATTTTTTATTTTGCAAAATCATGAACAGATTTATTAAATTCCAAACAGAGACCGATCTTTAAAACAGAGAAACAATCCCAAAAAAATTATTGAAGAAAACTCTTCAGTTTCAGTCTGGTTAATTTTTTAAATGAAATATTTACAAAAGATGCCTATTGACACATGTTCTGTACATTTCTTTGCTCAGTTTAATAAATGATTACATTTTACGCTGGTTATAGAAAAAATATTGTCGGTTCATTATCTAGGTAGAAGAGAAAGTGAAGAGGCGAATACTTCTGTACAGGCATTACTGTCAAATGACAGCATTTAGTTCAAATAATTTCAACTATTTCTTGACAGTTTGAATAAGTGATTGGGAGATGTAAACACCATTGCAGGTGAGAGCGGGCTATGACTACGTAAATAAGGGAAGTTAAAGCAATATGAGATGCATTTTTGGAAATTTCATTTGCTGAAAAATTGTGTTATTTTGATAAATTTGTATGTAACTTAAACCTTTATGATCAATTAGACTAAAATAAAGCAGAAGAAAGACTTCTACATAAAATGAAATATACAGTTTTATATAAGAAAGCATTATTGTACAGGACGACAATAATGTAATTTTGATTCAATCTTAGCTTATTAATAATTCCTCCATCGCAAATAAGGATAAGAGAAATTTATTAACGTTATTTTTTCTGTCATAGAAATAGTTAATTACAATTTTGCAACAAAAGATTTCGACATCAAAGTCGCAGCTCATATTGCTTTAACGATGGAAAAGCTGAAGTCATTTCGTTTTTCATACAATCTTATTGTAAGTTGGCCTTTATCATCCATATTCATTGAAACATTTAGATATGACACAGATGTGACAGACTCTGTGGTGTCTTTTATTTCAAATTCAGTGGTATATTTCGAGTTATTAATCGATGAACGTTGATTTATCTGAAAGTCGAGTAAAAAGCTACGACGAAAGTGTTCTCTTTTCATAAAGAACTTTTTTTGCCCAAATTTTGCTTTGCAGGAATATGAAAAAACAGGTCTGCTAATTAGAGAGCGCAATTTGCGCCCAATAGGATTCCAAGAATTAGTTGGAAGACTAGATTATAGAAGAATACATATATGTTGTCAATCAGGAACTCTGACATCCTTTTAATATTAGAGCACCTTTTTTAAGAATCAGATTGATTTAAAACTAAATTATTTGTTTATGTCTAATTAATAGATGTGATATTAAAAATTCCGAGCAGTTTTTTAATAATAAAAAGCCTAATTTTTAACTTTATCTTATTTACATCTTTTTTAAATGATTAGTTTATTAGAGAGAAACGTTTCATTTTCAAAGGTATCTTAATGAATTGTTTTGTATATGTATTGATTAAGGAAAAGGTTGATAATGGTTCGTTCAACTTTCTATATATAAATGTGGCAAAAGACATTAAAATTAGTTCGCGTTTTCCAGGGACAATCTTTATAGATAATTATTAGATATTAGTGGTTGCTTCAAGGAACCATTCATTAATTTCAAATATCTAGAAAAGAAAACTACAAGGTTGAACTGTTTTTAACCATTAAACATTCTTTAATTCTTTTTTGTAATTAACAAAATTATTTAGGTTAATTTTTAAAAAAATTTCACACCAATATTGTGAGTTTTTGAGAGTTTATTTGTTTATATAATTATAGAATAAGCTAAAAATGCAAACTACTGTATTATGCTTTGGTATTTTTTTTTTTTTTTGCTTCAAATTATTAAAATATTTAATAAAGGGTAATAAATATATATATAATTTTTATTCATACTCTCAGAAAAGTAAAACGCACCACATATAAAATCACTTTTATTTTTTTTAAAAATGTCCTGTAAACTATGAATATCGTTCTGTCAAACACTGTCAGAGTCCGTTAGAGTGTTCTCAATTCACACTCTCCAAATAAAATAAAACATCTGTTATACACATTTCTAAAGTAAATCTCTCTCATTATTCATATATGGTCAAAATATTATCTCTAATTATATAATGTGATAATATTCAATATAAGTCTATTAAACTCTTTTTCCGAAATTTAGTCCTAGAAACATCTGTAAGCGCATCTATTTGATTTCAGACAAAGAGAGTGCTAAGTAGAAAGTACAAAGTAAGTATGGAATACTGTGCATATAATCTAAATTGCCAGTTTTTTAACCTGCATATTATATTATGTTAAATACTGAGTTTTTTCTTTATTTCAAATCCATTTTTAAACAAGTTTTACTCATAAGTACAATTGTCTTAATATACTTTTCTTTTTTTTCTGTGTTACCGATAAGAAAATTAGGCACATTTGTTATTTCTTATCCATACAATATATTTGGAAACATTAATCTGTCACGACAATCTAATTTCTTCTCGGTTTTCATGCACTACACATCAATATAAGGAGCTTTGTTATTCTTTTAGCTATGTTTGCAGGTAATTTCGAAATTTTCGTCTTGTTTTGTTTATTTTCTACAAGGTGTTCATTTGTTTTATATTTCACAAAGTTAGTCTAGAATATGCTATTGCTATGCAGTTGCTTTTATGATTGTGTTGTAAAAACCTAATAGATTCAACTGAACCAGAGCTTTGTGAATAGATGTCCTGGTCTTTGTAATATATCTTACTTAATTTTTTTTATACATTTCTTTTTACCCATATCATCTGTTGAATTATTTTAAAGGAATATTATACATTTATTGCATGATAGTGAGGGAAATATGATTATTCAGCCAAGAAAATCATATTCCCCGAGGGCTTCGCCCGAGGGGAATATTATATTTCTTGGCTGAATAAGTCTTCATGTTTCCTGAACAATCATGCAATGAATTGTTTATTATACTGAAACAAGCAAAGCCTTTGAAATAAACATAAAATTTCAAATTCGGCACCGCTCTCTACTATCAAAAACCATTTGGTCAACACATTGTCATCAGTTTTGTGACGTCAACCAGGCTATTGTGACGTCTACTACTTTCGGGAGTTTTCGTCCAACGAACGAGACTTATATTGCGGGAAAATTCACTAGGTGTTCCGAAGAGGTGAAATATGATGAAAAGCGTGCCGACGACGGGAAATATGAAGTTTTACGGCCCGATCACGTGATAACCTATAACCAATCAGACAACGGGTTGTGTAGAATATTTATAATGAGGTATAATAATATTTTTTGTTTATAGCAATGTAATAGTATTCTTACATTCTATTTTTCTTTATAGGGTCGTTCGGTTTTTTGTTGGATGGTTTCAATTTTGGTATGTCATAAACTATGTTATCTTCAATAGTTTTGATGGTTTATTTAGAATATTATAATTATATAATATTCATAAATTCTGAAAAGTAATACAACAGTCTTGTTAAATTCACTTTTTATAGAAATTCAATCTCATTATACCCCCCGCTTGAAAAGTGGGAAGGTATATAGTGTTCGGTATGTCCGTCCGTCCGTCCGTCTGTTACGCTTTATCTCTTATCCGCAACTTCTCTTATACTACTGAGTGAAATTTAATGAAACTTTCACAGAATCTTTATTACATATTGCCATTGTGCACCTCCTATTTTACTTTTTTTGGTCGACACGTATTTTAAGTTTGCTATAGCAAAACATGGACATTGCCATTATATGTTTAACTAAGACGTCACATATAGAAGCTTTTGGATAACATTTGATAGGACGAGTTATTCCTCTTTACACATTACCGTAAAACAATATATAGCAACACATGGACATTGTGGGAGGCGGGGGGTATCATTTAGTGAGCTTAGTTTTCATATACGTTAACTATCTTTGACGTGCATTTTTTGAGAATTTTTTCATAATATTATAGATACCGGTAACTAAATTATAAAAATACGTGTTACGAAATTTCCAATGTAAGTTGTTTTTATTAATCGACAGTACCTATTACTTTCTTTTAATGCATGAAATATACTGAGATAACAAACAGTACTTATGCTCAAAAGTCCATTTAACAATACAAAATACGAGCAGAGCAAACAGGTACCTAAACAAGCATTCTGAGAGTATTGCATTAGCAATACATGTCCCCTACCGGGTTCCCGTTTTCTTTTAGGGTGTCTTGAATATGAATGAAATGTATTGGATCTGCCTTACAAAGAAACACTCGTTACGTCTTTGAATGCTATTTCACCCCTACTAATGTGTTCGGAACCTTTGATTTTTTGGTGTTCTTCAAATTATAAAACCCGATGAGTTCAGAGTAGCTCTGGCAGTGGCTCTGGCGAGAGTAAGCGAGACTACATCGAGATAGGGTAATTTATTCATGGAAATGTTGCTAGGAAGTGACTAGCACGTGGAGACATGGTAATCAGAAGAGTTATGTTGCGTTTCAGTTTTTACCACCTTATAATATCTGTAGAAATGCACTTCATTCAATCTCTCGTACATTCATTCAACTTAAATAAAAATATAAGTATTCTCTATATTATAATTCTTTACAGTCATGAATTAAAATATTTTTTTTTGGACAAATATTTTTACATGGAAACCGGGACTATATTTTTTGGCGTCAGATTAGCAAATAAGGCACCAGCATTATTTTAACTGACCAATCAGTTGAATGAGTATTGCATTATTGGTTACTACGAATACTACAGGAATTTTAAGGTTGAAAAAACAATTTACAATTAAGGAAGTCTACAGTTTGGAGTGCACAGTCAGGGGTAGTTCATAGTCAAGGTGGAGTGTACAGTCAGTGGCTTGTTCACAGTCATGTTAAAATCTACAGTCAGAGGGCAATGTGTGTAATAAAAACTTCACAGTCAAGATAGAGTCTAAAGTCAGGAGATTGTTCATAGTCAAGGTGGAGTCTACAGTCGGAGTTGTTAACAGTTAATGTGGAGTTTACAGTCAGGGGGTAGTTCACAGTCAAGTTGAAATCAAGTTCAGAGGGCAATGTGTGTAATAAAACTCACAGTCAAGGTGTTAGTTTACAGTCAAGGTTTAGTCTGCAGTCAGGGGGTTGTTCATAGTGAAGGTGGAGACTACAATCAGTGGGTTGTTCATAGTCAAGTTGAAATCTACAGTCAGAGGGCAATGTGTGTAATAAAAACTTCACAGTCAAGATGGAGTCTACTTTCAATGGTTTTACAGAACTTAAACTAGTCAGTATTGAGAAATTGTGAAACCGTCATTTTGAAGAGCGACACTCAGCCCTGACGCTCATATCTAATTCAAAATAAATATTTTTTACAACTTTTCTATTTGAAATACTTAAACTGCACGTAGACTATCTGTTTCAACTGAAACTGGCATCATATTGCCTTTCAATGGTTTTACAGAACTTAAACTAGTCAGTATTGAGAAATTGTGTACTAACTATACTTCCTGTATAAGTTAGAAAAAATCGTGACTTATTCTTGTGACTTTAAAGACACATTTCTTGAAAAATAAAATTAAAATTAAATTAAAATAAAATAAAATTTCAAACTTTTAATGTACAACACAATTCATAAAACTATACACGAATTTCAAGATTATATCATTTCCTGTTTGAGAAGACCAAATCAGAGACATATAAAACCATTATGTCTCTGACCAAATTAATCGTTGTAAAAACACTCCAATTAGCAATGTTAGTGTCCATGCAATATACAGAGGGGGATAGAGCTCGTGATTTCCTGTTAATACGTCCACTAGTTTAATTGTTGTAAAAACACACACTGCACATTTAGTGAAGCCCTTGTAGAGAGCAAATATCAAGAACACCGACAAGTTACATCATCAAATTAATTAATTTTCCCTCTTTTTTATCAATACAAATCAGATTTCTTTTTTAGAATGTTTTTAATTATCACCGGAATTATAATTAAAAGATTATCGTGTTTATTTTATGACACACAGCATGCTAAAACTTAAATTATTTAGAAATAAACATCAGAATTTACCGATTTTTACTTTAGGTAAATTACCAACTAATATTTAATTTAAACGACATCTTATTTTAAATTACAAACAGAATTAAAAATCGCAGAGGAGGATTATAAACTTTTAGTAGCCCCGTTTCCTTATCAATTAGGATTTTATTTTGTAAGCAAAAAACAAATTGTAAAGGTTTGTTAATTAGTTAACAAGAGTGCAGTAGAAATGAAGCGATAAATCATAATTGTTGAAGTAACCTAAAGTTCATTCAAGAATATTTCGGAATAGATCTTTCATATATTTTTAATTTATTTAAACAGACAAACCATTATAAAGCTTAAAATAATAACAATAAAATAAAACAATTTTCTTTATAAAGGAAAGTCTTCCAATGTAGTATAAAGCATTCAATTCTCATTGATAAATTATGTAATACGAGAGAGAGAGAGAGAGAGAGAGAGAGAGAGTTGTTATAATTAAAAAAAAAACTAATTATCTCTGTGTAACGTTTTAAAGTGTGCTTGTAGTTTATCTTTTTATATTTCATTTTTGAAATGTGATAGCGTTATGGCCAAAAATATTACACATAAGGAGAGTGGTCACGGTAGATTATCCCGTATCATATCCATCACAGGTAATTGTTTACACCTGTATGTTTTTAAGTACCAGTCCACATAAAAATCAGACAAAGGGTGATATATGAGGGTTCTCAGAATTTGATGATTTTTCACTCATAGATTTATTTTTAAGTATGAACAATGTATGTAAAATGAAAAAATGTTTTGAGTCATGGTAACCATGGAAACCCGGCCAAAGAAATTTCCCTAGCATCCGGCGGATTTTTCAGTGTTGAAGGACAAAAAATCACTCATCTTTGAGGCCTAAAAATAACACGTAAATACCATGAGAATTATTCTTCCTTATGGGTTTAATAAAGATACACATTTATTGTGTTCTAATAATGTAATAAAAAATATTTAGGTCTAAAGTCAGTTCTGTGGTAGGCATTGGAAGGTTCACATGTTTTACAAGTTTATTTGCTGATTCAGCATTTTTCGTGATTTTGGCAATATTCAAGGCCAAATTTTAAAAATGGCCAGATTAATACAGTTGTTGCAAGCATATCACATAAAAGCAGAGGTATTTCTCTTTTAGAATTTGAAGTCAAATCCATGGGCTCTTTTGAAAATTGAATCTGTTGCCTAGCAACAAAAATGGGCTTTTTGATGCATAAAATGAGTAACAATGTAAAAAGTTTAGGGAAAAATCAACTGAACGGTTATTTATGATGAACGAGATACAAATTTTAAAATATTATAATTAAATTCGGTCTCCCTAGCACATTGTTGAATATTGCATAATTCTTTATCTCCATAGCAACGACAGGTTCTCCATAGCAACAAGGCAAAGAAAGGTTTAATTATTGTTATTTTTTTGGTACTTTATCAACCCATATGGCAAGGATTCCATGTACATGACAACCAAAGTTCCTATGTCTTCTGTAAAACAGACTTGACTTTGGGATTGTATTGTTTGTCATGGAATTGGATATTCAAGTAATATGCTTATAAATGCATGGTGATAGTTTGGAAAGACTTTAAAATGTTGTATCAAGTTATTGAATATTGTTCAATAACTTATTTCCATAGCAACAACACCACTCCCCTTGCAACGACACAAAGAAAGTTTGACGCATATTCATGTTACCTGTAAATCTTTATCTAAAAAATGATGTTGAAATGTTTGTTTTTGAAAGTATTTTAAACTCATTTAATCCATAACAACTATTTCTAGCACATAAAAAACAATGTTACATTTTCAGTATGGGATACTAGATTGAAAGATTAGGCACTCGTCACAGATTTCTTAGAAAGAATTACAATGTATGAATTAATTCCTCATGAAAATAAATAGATAAATAAAATGAAAACGTCACTATATGAATAACGTCACTATGGAAACATTTCCAATGATATTTCCAATTGAATAGGAAGATCGGATTTTAATTATTCTATTGATACTTGTCATAGATTGGAGAGTTTTTTTTCCATACGAAAAGAACCGTTTGCGGTAGCTCAAAGGTAGCACCTACTGCGTCCCACAGTGGGATTTGAACTTCGTGACTCTAGAGAAGACGCTCTAACCACTGCTCCACGCGGCACATTAAAATAAATTAAAATAAATCAAAATAAGAAAAGTCGCATCGCAGTCAGTTACGGTTATTTACGTAAAATTGAAGTTTACACCATTTGAAAGAAATATTGCAAGATGCCCAAAGCTAGATCAAATACAAATGAATTTAAAACATGGCTAGTCACACAAGTAGAAAGTTTATTTTTGTATGTTGTTTGGTGAGATTTGCATTAAAGTAGTGCAAACATATTTAAAAAATTTTGTATTTCTTGGATTTCTGCAGGATCCCTTTCTGAAAATTTTTTTGCTTGCCAAACAGCTGGAAATAAAATTTTAAATAAATTTATTTCATGTTCAAAAAATAAAAACATATTTATAATTCAATACATACTTATACAAGTAGCAATAATACTTCTATTAATATCTTTCCCTGTGCTACATGTACAGGCGTAATTGTGATATCTTCGTATTAAAACATTCTACTGTCTTTTGAGAATTCCTTCAACGATGATTGTTTTTTTTCTATGGCCGTGTAGGAACGGGGGGGAGAGGCTATTATGCCGATACTTAGCTATAGAATACTATTGAAAACTTCACTACAATATACTAGTACATGTACCCCCTCAATAATACTAACATCTGACGATCTTCTATTTTTTGGTTTGTTTGCCAAGGAATTTTCGGTTGTTGATAGTGCCCAAACTGAAAATATATGGTTGTAACCCCCACCCCGCGAAATTGCTTACTAAGGGTCTGTATTTACCAGAAGTGGTTTCTGTATGCCTTTTTTTTTTAAAATTTCCATCCTTGCATATCTGAGTTCAAACTTAAAACTGCACTTTAAAAGGGAGATGTGCCTCTGAGAATTTCAGGTCACCTAAGTCTTTCAGGTGACCTATTGCTATCTCTGTTCGTTCGTCGTTGTACGTCATTCGGCGGTCGTAAACATTTGAACATTGTAAGCTTCTTCTCTGGAACCACTGAAGAACCACTGAACCAAATTCAACCAAATTTGAAACAACCCATCTATGCGTAAAAGAGGAACACAAAATTGTGAATTTCAGGGTCCCTGGGGCCTGAGAGGTGGTACCAAAACCACTAAAATTAATGAAGTCTTTAAAAATCTTCTTTACTTCTAGACATCAAGCAGTGAAACTGTTGGAATGATTGTAATGAGCATTGAGTCCTCTACACTGTACAAAAATAGTAAAATTCTTTGCCCCAGGGTCAGGGGTTCTATATGCTAGGCACAGGATGAAATCCCACCATTCAGTCGACGGAATGGTGACTGAATTGTTAAGGAATGGTCACTGATAAAGTACTTTTCAATTACCATTCAGTGACCATTCAGCTATCATTCAGTCAACTGAATGGCAGGAACATTTCAGTGACCATTCAGTCAACTTTCAGTGACCTTTCAGCCAACTTTCATTGACCTTTCCGCCAACTTTCAGTGACCTTTCTGCCAACATTCAGACCTTTCAGCCAACTTTAAGTGACCATTCAGCCAACTTTCATTGACCTTTCCGCCAACGTTCAGTGACCTTTCAGCCAGCGTTCAGTGACCTTTCAGCCAACTTTCAGTGACCTTTCCGCCAACTTTCAGAGACCATTCCGCCATCTTCCAGTGACCTTTTCGACAACTTTCAGTGACCATTCAGTCCACTTTCAGCGACTATTCAGCCCACTTTCAGCGACCATTCAGATTTTTGTCAGTGATGTTTTCAACTCATTTTTTGGGGGGGGGGGATGAAATATAAGTCATTTTTGGCAACCATTTGGTTTCTCTACAATGATCATATAGTCCTCAGTAATGGATGTTTCATCAATAGTATAGTATAACCATAACTCATGCTTTTTCCTCCTTCGCCTTTTTTAAGAACCATATACTGGTTTTAAAGCCAAAATTTAAGTAACATTTAACCATAAATTCTGATTTATTGAATAACATGTGAGTTTATCTGAGTGCATTATAAACTTTTGAGACTATTTCAGTGAGGAGTAGCTTTCCCTAAACTATCATTCCAACTTTTTAAGATAAACAGCAGTTAATTTGGCTTTTAAAAAAATTACAAAACTCATTAATTTTCTAGTAGCACAACAACAATAATAATATGAATGATATTTTATTTTGTTCCTGCCTAAGTTATATTAACTGTATAATGTTTTTGATATAATAATTAAGAACAAACCAATACCTTGAAAATTGTGAATTTCATAGCCAAAGGATCAGGTTGTGAATTTCATGGCACAAGGACCAGGATTTCTGGTGTTACTTAGGGTGGGGCTCTAATCATCAAAATTTAATGGTGAAATTGCAATAAATCTTTGATAATTAATCTTCTTCTTTGCTCCCAGGTATTTAACAAATTGACTACAGACATATAGTTATGATATAGCTATGATCGTTCTTCCAGAATTGTGAATTCCAAGCCCCCCCCCGGAACAGGGGTATCATAGAGGGCTGGGTTTGGGGGGTGTCTTTGACTATATACTAAAAATGAATTTTTTCTGTGAAATCCACTCCATGATGTTAATCAAACACTTATGATGAGCAAGAATTGTGAAATGTGTGGACCTGAGGGTCAGGGGTTCTTGTGGGGTGGGGACACTAATGAATAATGCTGAATATTACTTAGAGTGGTTGAAATGCATTTTTTTTATTCCCCTACTCTGTCTATGGTTATAAAGTAACCAAACTACATAGGCGTCGGAACCGGGGGGGGG
>PRKT01000302.1:623405-639686 GCA_003671525.1 Saccostrea glomerata | reverse complement strand
CCCCCCCCCCCCACACACACACACACACACATCCCCATGTCATGGCCTTTGGTTTAAAACATAACCCAAAGTCAATTGAAAAACTCATTATTTTGGATTTCAATGATTTATTCATGATTTATTCTGTAATATTTTTCATGGGTTAAGTCTTAAATCCTAGCTACTTTCATTGCAGAAAAGTACTGCTTGAAAAAATGTCTGAGATGAAAACTTTAAAATATCGGAAATGAATACAATTCCGGAAATGAAATGCAGTCATTGAAACCATGCACCGTAAGTGTCTTGAATCTAATCCACAATATCGTACAAGTTACATTAAAACATTATCTATGGAAAACATACGGAAGCCTTTTGGTGCCACGTACGAAATAAATTTTATCTGGCGGCCGCCAGATAATTATGTGGCGGTCGCCACTTATTATTTGGCGGCCGCCACTTAATATCTGGCGGCCGCCACATAAACTATTTTGCAAAAGGTGGGTGTTATTGGGTTAAGAAGATGGATTTGACACAACCGCTGCTTATTGATAAAAAAGTTGATAAAAAACGAATTCTGAAATACTGGAACACAATTCTTAGACATCCAAAATGCAAAACTTTATTTAATTCTCAATTCTCAATTCTTAATCATAGCTATAGCTTACAGCAAACACAATATAGGTGACGAGATAACCTGGTCTCACCTAAAACTAACACCATGATTTATGTCCGTGACCCCTGATGAGGCTTCTTAATAATCGAAACACTATACAAATACCTGCCTAATTCAAATCAAAATTTAATCTGCTCTATGCAAAAATATATCTACTAGAAATGTGGATTGAAGTGTTGGTTCATAATAAATCTCTTACAAGTTTGGTTGATTGATGTCGCTATTATAATTTTTATACTATATCCACCTCTGAAATCACACGTTAAAACTTGCGCGCGCATCAGGAAGCCAGGTGTTATCTGGCGACCGCCATATAAATTATGTGGCGGCCGCCAAATATTATGTAGCGGCCTCCAGATATATAAGTGGCGGCCGCCGGATAAATATTTGGCGGCTGCCAGATGTTATATAGCGGCCGCCAGAGGTTATATAGAGACCGCCAGATAAATATATGGCGGCCTCCATAAAAATTATGTGGCGGCCGCCAGATATACAAGTGAAGGCCGCCAAATAATAAGTGGCGGCCGCTAGATGAAATATTTTTCGTACGTGGCACCAACGGGCTTCCGTAAAAACATCCTTAATTTGGTATCATATGATTTTTGCCCGTTCACACATACAAGAAATTTTGCCCTGTTTTAAATTCGCCCAGTCACAGTTCTGTTTAAGAATTTATACTGTGTTTTTTGAACTCGCCCCATTTTAAATTCACTCACATGTAGTTGTTGCCATGACAACAATTGATGGAACATTTCATATATTTTTCAGCACTCTCCATAAATACAATCATCAACACATAAATTTAATATTCATTTCCATGACGAACACTGATCCAAAGTCAAATCTCTTTACAGGAGGCATAGGGTACATTGGTTGCCATGCACTGGGAATCGTTGCCATGTGTCGATCAAAGACGAAAAAAAAATTAAGATTGACCAACAGTTCATTGTCAGTTTTGCTCAATCACATTTCCTCGTTAATTTGAATTAGCCTAAATAAGATTTCACGAATACACGCCAAAATTACCTTTCTTTGCCTCGTTGCTATGGAGAACCTGTCGTTGCTATGGAGATAAAGAATTATGCAATATTCAACAATGTGCTAGGGAGACCGAATTTAATTATACTATTTTAAAATTTGTATCTCGTTTATCATAAATGACCGTTCAGTTCATTTTTCTGTAAACTTTTTACATTATTTCTCATTTTATGCCCATAAAAAGCCCATTTTTGTTGCTAGGCAACAGATTCGATTTTCAAAAGAGCCCATGGATTTGACTTCAAATTCTAAAAGAGAAATACCTCTGCTATTATGTGAGATGCATGCAACAACTGTATTAATCTGGCCATTTTTAAAATTTGGCCTTGAATATTGCCAAAATCACGAAAAATGCTGAATCAGCAAAACTTGTAAAACATGTGTACTTTCCAATGTCTACCACAGAACTGACGTAAGACCTAAATATTTTTTATTACATTATTAGAACACACTAAAAGTGTATCTTTATTACACCCATAAGTAAGAATAATTCTCATGGTATTTACGTGTTATTTTAAGCCTCAAAGATAGGTGATTTTTTTTGCCTTCAACACTGAAAAATCCGCTGGTTGCTAAGGAAATTTCTTTGGCCGGGTTTCCATGGTTACCATGACTTAAAACATTTTTCATTTTACATACATTGTTCATTCTTCAAAAAAAATCTATGAGTGGAAAATCATCAAATTCTGAAAACCTTCATGTATCACTTTTTTACAGTTTTGTCTGATTTTTATGTGGACTGGTACTTAAAAGCTTGGAACGGCGCAGATATGTCTTTTTTACGTCTGTTGACCCGTGCAAATATCGATGAATAACAAATTTAACTTTTAACAGTTCGAATTTTTAGTTTATTTAGCATTTTCCGGAGTAATTATACGTATTCAATGCCCAAAACTGGTACAGGGGGGTATATCACTGTGGAATTAAAACCAACATAGCACCGCTTCGATTTGAAGCGACCGAAATCCCTAGGCATGCGCAGAAGCCAGTGCTCAGTGTCGCTCTTTTCCCTATATATTCTATTAAGAGCGACACTGAGCACTAGCGACAGTTTTCACGGTTACACCGGTAACACGTGGTAACACGTGGTCAGTCGAAGCCGGTTTACTCTCTGCTCAAAAGCACGTTTCACATTTGTTGTGATTTGACCAAATGGAGTTAGTTTTGATACGTACGTGAGAACATTTAAAGCATGAAATAAGCAATGCTTCGAAACATATTAAATTATAAATAGCGATCAATGCCATTATGATAAGGATAAAAACTTGCTTTGCCTGCCCACATGTGATTATTGTTTACTGTATTCTCGCGAACAATCATTCAATACCACTGGTCAGTATTGTAACTGGTATTGCAGGGTTCTGTATTTCATATGCAAAGTAGTATTGCTTTCATTAGGTGCATTACGAACCCTTTTGTGAACCCAATTATGAAAAAATAAAAATACCATAATTCCTTCAAAAATCAATGAAGCAGAACGAAATGCAAACTTGATCTATAACTAATCAATTTAAAAGCTATCCAGCAAGTTTCAAATCATGAAAATCTCGTTTAGAACATGAATTTAGTGCATCAGGAAATAAATTTAGTGCATCACGAGCCCTATAATGAACCCAATTATAACAGTAAAAAAATAAAAATACCATAATTCCTTAAAGAATCAATAAAGCAGAACGAAATGCAAACTTGATCTAAAACTAATGGAGGTAGTCTCATACTAAATTCAGCTCAATATCAGCAAGTGTTTAGGGAAATAGTGCGGAAAACCCTGAAAAACTGAAAAGGTCGTAATTCCGTAAAATAAATCATTAAAGCGGAACAGTATTCAAACATGATCTGTAACTCATTAAGATACACCCACGTACCAAAAATTAGCTCAATATCTGCCAGTGTTAAGAAAAAAAGCGGAAAACCACGAAAGACAAACGGGGACAGACAGACAGACAGACAGACGGACAGACGTAGAGGAAACCTATAGTCCCCTCCGATTTCACCGGTAGGGGACTAAAAAATCAGAAGGGGGATCAGGTGCTACGAAGGATTGAGCATCCCCTACCTACCGGTCATACTTGCTTTGTGTTCCTTGTCATGACCCGAAAATTTGACTAACAATAAGTTTTAAAAAAAAAAAATTCAGTCAGATTTGACTTAATAATAAATTGTATTATCTGACAAGGTCATTTTATCGACCATAGAACTTACGAAATGGTGGCTTTAAAAGAGAATGCTGATATTGTTTGCATTATTTTGGCTTTAAAATTGTCTTTCTATTCTTCCTGTCTTTTGTGCTGTTATTACTGGTAGTCTTATTAAAAACAGAAAGCCAAAAGTTATTTAAATAAGGGTATGTTTTATCAAAGAATTTTCCAGGAATTGTGAACCTTTGTGATAATTCATAAGCACTGATGTTTTACTTTCTAACCTTATTTTGTATGAAACAAAAATTGAAAATGTAGAGATAAAGGGATGTCAGAGTTGATAGGAGTGGAAAACCAGCATTCATATATCACATGTGTAGGAGCCCTGGATACATCCTCAGTTAGAATTATGTATAAATATATTTTTCTAGGGCAGAAAACTATGTTTAATTTCCTTCCCTTTCTCAAAAGTATGACCCACAAGAAAAAAGTAAGATATGTTTGAAATTCATTGAAAATGCACACCTACTGGAGTAGTCTGATTTCAAGTCCACTCACCTTTAATATAATCAATCGAACGATAGTATGCCAGGTTAAAAAGAAGGGAAAATGCAATTAATATAAGAAAGTAAATGTTCTCTGGTAAAGCAGATTGATATCAAACAGTAAATAATATAATAGATCAATAATTAAGATGTAAATATCAAACATAAAATCACACTATTTAAAAAAAACATTTCTATCAATTATTATCTTTATTATGCCTCCCGCTTGAAAAGTGGGAGGGTATATAGTAATCGGTATGCCCGTCCGTCCGTCTGTCTGTTACGCTTTGGGGTACCCATCTCTTATCCGCAACTCCTCTCATACCACTGAGTGAAGTTTAATGAAACTTTCACAGAATCTTTATTACATATTGCCATTGTGCACCTCCTATTTTACTTTTCGATCTGACATATATTTTGGATTTTCCAAGGCAAAACATGGATACTGCCATTATATTCATATGGGAGGCGGGAGTATTATTTAGTGAGCTCATTGCTCATAGTACTTCTACTTTTTTGTGCAATAAAGGTGCCATTTGATTCGCAGAAATCTATCAAGATGTTTTAATCATTGCCACAAAGTGTAACCTTTATGCAACAGATTTGAGTGTCAAAATGTTTATATACACAGAACATGTATTTCAAATAATTCATAGTCGCCCGCGTGGCGAAGTGGTTAGAGCGTCTGCTCTAGAGTCGCGAAGTAAGGAGTCAATCATTACGTCGCGGGTTCGAATCCCACTGCGGGACGTGGAGACAGGTCCTTCTGATGAGACCGTATAAACCGAGATCCCGTGTCGCAGTAGGTGCTGGCACGAAAAAGATCCCTCCCTGCTCAATGGCCCAGTGTGTCGAGTAAAGGGTAAAATTGCAGCTCTCCACCGGCAAATGGTGGCGTCTCCATATGAGTGAAAAATTCTCGAGAGGGACGTTAAACAATATACAATCAATCAAATAATTCATAACCTGCTACTACATATTCCTATGATTTTTATTCCTGTACCTATTTGTGAAATTAATTTCTATTTTACATGAAGCATCTTTCATATTTATATGAATTTTTTTAAAGGTTGTTTCAGTGATTTGCAGTGCTTATTTCATCCTTGCCCTTTTTACCAAAGTAAATATTGCATCGACGGGGAATGTTCGTGTCAAGGTATTAGTTTGCATTTTTAACTACAGGAAAATATAATATAAATATGGATGACAATTTATAACCGGTTAGCTGATTGATTGGTCGGAACGATGACAATCGGCTAGAAATAATCGGTTAGACGGAAAATATGAAATATGTAAAGAATGGATAAACTCTACTCCCCAGAAAAAAAATGCCGTAAATTAAAGTTTCATAGAAAATGTTTATTTCTTTCCATAATATCATATTAAAGGGAAAAAAGCCGTAATTTTCATGAAAAAATGTCTTCAAAAAGTAATCTCTCTTATCACAGGGAACATGAAAAGCTTTTCATGAACTTTTAGAAGTAGAAATAAAAATGAGATGGCATGAGTTCTAAAAAAGTTTCTTTTTTTTTTTTAAATTATTGATGAGTGGCACAAAGAATTATATAACTAGTATTTTGAAAATATTCTAATATGCATTTATGTTCCTTAGTTCTCCTGCCAAACGACTGAGCTTGTTTATTGTTGAAATGGAATTGCCTTTTACTACCATGTACAACAATTTTACTTGTTCAGTTAGAGCGTGCGCAAGAAAATGAATACTTAAAATCTCTTAAACCCATATGAACACAAACAAAAAAGATGGGCAAAACATAACAAAATGTCAACTTGAAAGAAATAAGAACCATTGGTGGCAGATGGGGTGAATGTTGGGTTCGAAAAATTCAGTAGTTCAATAAACCATGCTTTCTCTTTTTGGTAATTGGATCAATAATGATCACGTGATGGATGAGTTTTGCTGATTGGTTGAACCCATAGGAATACGTATAGGAAAAAGGTAAAATTAGTTCAATAAAATGAACCTTATACATGTAGCTGCTTAGTATAAAGCTATGTACAATACAGACACAGTTATATAATAACATTATTAAACAAGAACTTGTCACACAAATGAATTTATTTGCAATAATTACTATTTTATGTAAATTTGCGTTTTACATTAAGGCTGTTGTTGAATTATTTTTTGTAAGATACTTAAGTGTAAAACTTTTTGCTTACAAGATAATGCAATGATATATTTAAACTATTCAGGTAGAGAGAAAACAGACTCATTTTTATGCACCCGGATCGATGTATTGTTTTTGTCCAGTCTGTCTGTTTATCTCTCTGTCTGTCTGTTGTCAACTTCAACCTTCGCCATAACTTTTGAATCGTGAAAGATAGAGACTTCATATTTCGTATACATACTCTATAAATTAAATTCTTTCAAAAGTTATGAAGAAAAATAGCTTTTTCGACCTTTCGCCATAACTTTTGAACTTTTGAGATAGACACTTCATTTTTGGTATGCTTACTCCTTTAAATAGGTTCTTTCAAATGAAACCAAGGTGAATGACCTTTTGACCTTGACTATGACCTATATGCTAAAAATAGCTTTTTCGAACTTTGTTGCCACCGGGCGCGTAGTGTGATACTGGTATTGGATGAAAATTGAAAAAGTAACCTTTATTTATAAAGAAAATAATTGATATGTTTCCTTCCTTTTTAGATAATACCGTCACAACTACAGGTATGAATAATTATGTTTTAAAAAGCACATTTCAATGAATTTCAATAAATATAAATTTTAACTATAAAAAGTAAAGTAAAAAATTGTTTTGTTTGAATTTAAAAATATTAAACTTTTTGATTTATTTTGCTTTTCGGAACTTTAATTTTGTTTTCTTGTTACTCAAGGTAAAATTTAGGTAAAATAGTAATTTACATTAGGTACATGTAGTATCAAGAATTTTTCAGTTGTTTCTTTAAATTGTATATACATGTATATAGAAAAAAATGTGCTTGGCCCCTGCAGATTCAATATAAAAAAAAATTGTGGTCGGTACAGGGATTTTTTTAAAGAAATTAAAATATTTTTGTGACGTAATTTTTTGTTTTCACTGGTTCATTAAATTTCTAATTGTGTAGCACTATGTCCAATAAGTTCAACTAATTGGACAGATAAATAAATAACACTGAAATGAAAACAAAGGGCGATGCAATTAGATAATCAATACTGAAAATAAAAGGCTTTGATAAATCAAACAGAACAATATTAGCAATCTACAACTATGATATTTGTGATTTAAGTTATAGTTACACTATAGATGTTTATTAGCTTTCGGTAAACACACAGTTTTTCATTTACGAGGAGCGGAGCCCCGAGTGAATAAAAACTGTGAGTGTATTTACCGATAGCCAATTAATATCTATTGTGTAATTAAGTTACTTGTACCAAAGGACCAATGAGAAAAAGGCAAGTTAATAATTAGCACCGCCTACTACATCGTGTCAAGCCACGGTCCGGAGTCTGTAGTATAATTAAGGAATCACTGTCTAATTAGGAGGGTATGTCAGGGACATTAACAATAGTGGGAAACATGGGACAATTTGCATAACGGGCGAACCCATGTTTCCCACTATTGTTGATGTCCCTGACATACCCTCCTAACTAGACAGTGATTCCTTATATTTTCATTTCATTGTGAAATAAAATTGTAGATTTAGACTTTGAAAATGTAGATGAATAGATTTAAATTACATGATGACTTCCATGCCAATTTCAATAGTCCTCGCCAACCGACGTCAAACACAAAGGCATCCGCACGAGATTTACATGCATATTTGACCTCCTTAGCGTCAGACACAGAGACAAATGCGCACGAGAATTGCATGCGTATTAGGCCTCCTTAGCTCCCGACCTATCGACCTGCCTAATTTACATTTCGGCAGAATTATCAAGAAATAAACTACCCCTAACTTTCAAAGAGTTATCACAGAGAAAAAAAATTAGAAAGGGAAATAAATAGCTATAATCTCCATCTGCAAGAATCATATTTTGCTACGGCGATACTGCTGCAAACCGCTGATAAAAAAAATAGGAATTGGTGCATGTGATGATGTACTTTCGAAATGTTGAAGACACAAAACACTTGATTTTTTTTGGTGTATTATTCTGACGCAGTCAACTCTGATTTGAAATTCATCTTACGAGATCGTTATTTTTAAAGGGGGAGGGGTGTCAATGAAAAAGTTCGCCGTTGAAATTTTCTAATATGGCAATCGACGTTCAGAAACAGGGACATATATACTGTCTAGTATAAAGGTCCCTGATAGACAGCGTGAAATAATTTCTGACATTATAATGAAAGTTTGAAATGTTTTATGAAGTAAAAGGAATCGCAGGAACTTCTGATGTTAAAGAAGAAGGTACAGTTTGAGTTTTATTTTGCCCTAAAAATTTAATGTTCTTAAAAGTTATGAAATTGGCTTTAACAACAGTTGAGTAGATGAATATGATAAATCATTAAAGAATATGGCATTAAGGAGGACTTTTCTGGAAATTTGACGTCATTAATTTGGTACATTTCTAAGTTAAAAGCAGAAAAGCCTCAAAATAGCTCATATCTGTGCTAATTTTCCTTTAGAAAATAGTGTCTACCACCGTCATCCACTTTAATTTTTGGACATATTATGTAAACTACTATGAAAAATCACTTATCTCAAAAATTTCTGAGAGACAGTGGCAGAGTATGTTTTCTCAAGAAAATTTCACGTAAAATTTATGTCTTCTGCAACATTTTAAGAAAATAAGGGGAAATGCACTTGTAAGTTAATGACATCGCAATTAGCATTTAGGAGGTCATATGAGAAAAACCGTTTATTTATCCTTACTGCAGGGAATTCCAAAAATGAATTTCTATTTCTTATAATATCACTTTCATGTATTAGAAAAATATAGGGCTTAATTTGTATTGAAACTGTAACCTGTTCTTGCTATATGTACTTGGAGAAAGAAAAAAGAAAGACGAAATTAGGGATAGAACTTAATATTTACTGAATAAGGAAACGCATAAAAAATACGAAAAATAAAATTACGAGGCGAATTTTGTAAAGTTTTTGTTAGTATTTTTTGAAAATTAAAAAATGTCTTCTTTCATTCATCAGCCATTGCAGAGGTCTGGAAATTAACACCATTCATTCAACAGTCAAGGTATTGTTACAGTATGGCTTGATTCGAAAAAGTGGGCGTGTTTTAAAAAAACTGTGATTCTTCTGGCAAATACACCACAGCAACCTCAAAGCAAAATCTAGATTTTCCACCAGTCCTATGGTACAATTAAATATGATTATATAAGATATAACCTTCACTATTGCTGGAATGTTTTAAGTACGTTATCAGCCCCACACTGACCAATATTTCAGTGATAGACCAATTTCGGCGCTAGCTCGCCTCGGACCGTCTAAGATCTGACATATCGGACAGTTTTCGGCTTATAACCATGACTTACAAACAACATTAATGAATGTTTGGAGTTTATATAGTAATAGCTGTTTACAAGATTTGAAAATTCGGGATTGATTTTAGTGAGAAAAAAATCGTTTCCTGAAGTTTAAAATGTTTTGAAAAGTACTAGTCCTCCCATCCCTAAATTAAAATAAAGATACATATGAAAGTCTAGTAGGCATTCCAGATTATTCATGAAGACATTCTTTATCATAGTGCAAAAAATACCGTATTATTGAGACATTATAATTTTGAAAGTCCTTTGATGACATATATACATGTATATATATTTGTAAAATTGTGAAGATTTACCCAAAACAGGTTTTGACTGCAAGAATGATGGTGACTGTAATCATCATGTCTGTCCGAATGAAGCTCGAATTTCCTACTGCAGATATGACCACGAAACTTATAAATGTGACTGTATAGGTACGTAGACGCAGCTTGTTGTCATTTTCTAGGTAGTTTTACAGCAAACATGTATGGCATGTTTTATTCATCGAAGCTATAACATAATGATGATTGTAATTAGATTGCATTTTAGGGTTATTAACAATATTACTCATTCTTTGAAAATGTTCATAGATCTTGCTCGTTTTTCTGCATGTTCTTATCCTATGATTTTAGCTTGCTTTAGTGACAACGATTGTCCATGTCCAGCAGGGCAAAAACTACATTGTGATCACAATTCACATGAAGTGCATCAACGGACCTGTCGTTGTAGTCAAACAACAAGTATGTAAAAACATTTCATATGTCTTTTTTACCGCTATCTTTTGTTGAAATTGCTTATTGAAATATAAGAAATTGTGAATATAGCTATTTTAGACCTTTAAACATTTATCCTACATGTATCTCTTCGAGACCACCACTATAAAGCACTCTTAATGTCTCTGTAACCAATCAAATTTGCTCCATACCATTTTCGGAGCAACAAAAAAATGATGTTGTGAATAGTATTTTCGGCCGGTAAATATTTCAGTAAAACTATTTCAGGCGTATGATAAGGCATAAATTTCATGAGGCATAAATATATGTATAAATATTTAGATCTAGAACTTGTCCATGATATCTGATTAACGGAAACAGTGGCTTTTTTTAGCTCACCTGAGCTCAGGTGAGCTTTTCTGATCACATTTTGTCTGTAGTCCGTCTGTCTAGCTGTCTGTCTGTAAACTTTTCACATTTTCGACTTCCTCTCAAGAACCACTGAGCCAATTTTCACCAAACGTGCCAAAAAGCATCCTTGATTAAAGGGAAATCAAGTTTGTTCAAATGAAGGCCCACACCTCTTTCAAGGGGAGATAATTTGGAAATAGTGAAAAATTAATGGCATATTTTAGAAAATATTCTTCTCAAGAAGCACAGCGCCAGAGAAGTTGAAACTTATGTGTAAACATTCTCAGGTAGTGAAAATTCAAGTTTGTTCAAATCATGACCCGCGGGGGTAGGGTGAGGCCACTCAGCCGATTAAAGTTTTACATAGAAATATATATATAAAAAATTCTTTCAAAATCTTTTTTTTTAAAGAGCAGCAAAGCCATGATTGATCATATTTATATGAAAGCATCCTCAGTGTAGGTTCAGGTTTGTTCAAGTCATGCCCCCCCCCCCCTTCGGGGATAGGTTAGGGCCACAATGCCGATCAAAGTTTTACAAAGGAATATACAGAAAATTGCTTTTACAATATTCCTCTCAAAACAGCAAAGCCATGATTGATAATATTTATATGGAAGCATCCGCAGGTAGTTTATTTTTAATTTTCATCAAATCATGACCCCCGGGGGTAGGATGGGGCCAAAATTGCCGATAAAAGTTTTACATTGCAATATATAGGAAAGTTCTTTAAATATCTTCTTCTCAAGAACAGCAAAGCCATGATTGATCATATTTATATGGAAGCATCCTCAGGTAGTGTAGATTCAAGTTTGTTCAAATCATGGCCCCCAGGGATAGGTTAGGGCCACAATGGCCGATTAAAATTTTACATAGAAATATATAGGAAAATTCTTTAAAAATGTTCGACTCAAGAATAGCAAAGCCATTATTGATCATATTTATATGGAAGCAACCTCGGATACTGTAGTTATAATTTTAATCAAATCATGACCCCTGAGGGTAGGGTGGGAACACAATGGATGAGCATAGTTTTACTTAGGTATATGTTTGAATCGACAGCAAAACCATGATTTGTCATATTTTTGTTGGGCAGAGGAGGCACAATTAAGTTCAAATGTAAAGGGCAATAAAAAGCCACAGACAGACAAAGAAATATGCAATCATTCTTAATTAATGTAGAATCAAGTTTGTTCAAATCATACTCTCTCCCCAGGCCCTTTAAGGATTGGTTGGAACCACTTTATGGTTTAAACTTTTCAATGGTTAAAGTAGCACAATGGGTAAAAATCCTGTTTTTTTTAAGATATCTGTAGAATACAAACAAAATACTCATGAAAATTATATGAGTGTATCTTAGATATGACAATTAAACTGCAAGAAAAGACTGCACAATATAAGTGCCGAAAAACAAAGGTTGTACAGTAAAAACTGTCTAATCCGACACCTGTGTAACCCAACACACATTTGATTTTTTCCCCATTTTACTATTTTTCATGTTTTTTACACTGTGCAATCCGACACCTGTCTATTCCGACACAAAATCTGCCTCCCAGTGCATGTCAGATTTTACAGGTTTTGCTGTATCTACCGTTTCGTTGTTTTTGTGTATGTCAAGGTCACGCCACTTTTATGTTTAGCTAAAACTTGTAAACAACATTCAACTGGAGCATGGAAAGGTGAAAAATATGTCTAAACAACTTTTTAAAAAGATTGCATCAAAATTCTTGGTCTACTTACATTTGTTCCTGACTACTTGAGACCATGGTACTATGGAAACTCTTTCAACTTTTCTGCGCACGCTAACAATAGGGAGGAGGAAGTAAAGCCAATATTTTCGTTATGGGGCGTACTGAAATTATTTTTACTTTTATTTTTCTCCATAAAAGTGGATTTTTTAGGTTCTGAAACCTGTAATTTTCTAAATCCTAATACTTTTTGGAATGGAACAAAATTTATACCAGTCATGCAAAAATTCTACATTTGTCAACTTTCCCCTTTTGTGTGTCACGTTGTCTCTTGAACTGAATTCGGCTTTTTTTCCTAGCCACAGTGCTCAAGTGAGCGATGTGGCCTCGGGGCCTCTCATTAAACATCCTTCGACCTTTGTAGAAAATTGATTCTTAGAAAAAAAGTGATTTAATGAGACAAGAGGCCCAGGGGCCACAGCGCTCACTTGAGCACATCGGCTAGGAAAAAGCACATATCAGATCAGAACTGAAAGTTTACTGAGGTGGGGGGGGGGGGGGGGGGGGGGGCTTGAATTTTAACCCCCCCCCCCAGGGGTTCATGATTTGAACAAACAAGAATCTACCTGAGGATAATTCCATATAAATATCACTAATCATGGCTTTGAAGTACTTGTAAAGAAGATTTTGAAAGTTTTCATATATCCCTATGTAAAACTTGGGTCGGCCATTTTGGCCCCACCGTAGCTCCGGGGGTCATGATTTGAACAAACTTGAATCTACACTACCTTAGGATGATTCCACATGAGTTTCATCTTTCCTGGCCCAGTGGTTTTTGAGAAGATTTTTAAAGATCTTTCCTATTTATTCCTATGTAAAAATTTGATCAGCCATTTTGGCCCCACCCTAGCCAAGGGGGTCATGATTTGAACAAACTTGAATCTACACTACCTGAGAATGATTCCACATGAGTTTCATCTTTCCTGGCCCAAAGGTTCTTGAGAAGAAGATTTTTTAAAAATGCCATTAATTTTTCTCTAATTCATAATTATCTCCCCTTGGAAAAGGGCGTGGCCCTTCATTTGAACAAACTTGAATCCTCTTTACCCTAGGATACTTTGTAGCAAGTTTAGCTGAAATTGGCCCATCAGAAGAAGATGAAAATGTGAAAAGTTAACAACAATGACCACAGACAACGGACAAATTTTGATCAGAAAAGCTCACTTGAGCATTCGGCTCAGGTGAGCTAAAAACAAGAGAAGAATCCATCAATGTAATTTGTCGTTTCATTCTTTGAGGTTTCCTTACAATTTATTATATGCATCTATAAAATCCTGAAAAGAAACAAAAGGCCTGTATTTGTTTCCTGCACACAAGAATGTCTACTGAATGCTTAATTTATTTACATGTACTAGGTACTAGTATTCAATAATATTGTTTCTGCGATGCGTGATTATATATCCTTAGCCTTGCCTGATTATATTTCCTTTTAGTACTCTAATTGTATGAAAAAGGCATAATTTTGTCTTGTACCTTAACTCCTCAAAGAGCATCCCCTGCTAGTTATGTTAAAATTCATATATATTTTGTGTTGTACCTTAACTCCCCAAAGGGCATCCCCTGCTAGTTATGTTAGAATTCATACATATTAAGGTTAAACGATCGACAATTGTTTTTTAAGATACTCAAATGAAATATATGGAGATAACGGTCAATATACAATCTTAAAAGTACATTAAATGATACTTATCTGGAGCAGAGCAAACACGGACCATCAAAACATCAGAGGTGTAATCAGGTGCTAGGGAGGAGCGAGCATCCCCGCTGACTGGTCATACCCACCGTGTGCTCCTTGTCATGATCGGGAAATAATGTAAAAATTTGTCGACAAGTCAGTGTCTAAAGAATGGCCTAGCAATAAGTATGAAAGTGTCAGTCAGCCCTTGACTTAATGATCGATTTTATTTCCAATGGAGCTCGGAAAACGAGATTTGATTGGTTAGCAAACCGGGTTTAAATTTTTTCAATAACCTGGTTCGAGACAGGGGTAAATACAACTGGTTAGTCTTGGGTTTAAAAGAATTTTTTATTCGATTAAATAGGAATAGCATTCGTTACATAGATCCAATTAAGAGTGTATTGAGATTTACCCCTGGTTGTATTCCATAAACCCTTAAATTCGGCCTCTGGGTGTATAGGAAAGAAAACCCGATGGAAATCCCCATACACGCTTGATTAAACCTGGATTTCTAAAAGTATTTGCTGACAAGGTCATTGTATCAACCACAGAATTTATGAAATGAAGACTTTCAACGAGATTGCTTAAAATAAATCTTTTACTTTCTGAGAAATGTAGAAAAGACTGCTATTTTGCTTTGCATTTCCATTAGATTTTACAACAACGGTGCAATCTACAACAAAGAAAACAACGACTCAAATACATGCAAGTGAGAGAAAAACATCAACATTATTCTCTGAGACAACTACAAGTACAAGATCTGTACCATCAATTTCTACATCATCGCACAATAATCCTCCAACATTCGCAGGTATATATCATATTCTTTTGATTCCTAAAAAAACATCTTTTGAAACAAACGGGTGAACTGTGCATATCTTTTCAAACATGGTTTAGGCATCAATCACAACTTTGGTCTAACCAGGCGTCACTTGTTTTGCCATTGTTCTCAATTTGTATTACCTTAAAGATAAATGACATTATATTTTCCTTGTAATACTTACATTATTTATAAATATTTACATTCAGCGTAATTTTCCTTATGAAATCCATTAGAAATCCACGACGTTCAAATTTCCATAACACACGCGATACCTTGTCACCGCGCGTTAGAATACACAGTAGCATTTTCAATGCTCTAGGAACACCAAAATGTAAAATGTTTTATTTCACTTTAATGAAAAAACTATAACTCTGAACAATAAACGTAAAAATTAACGTAATGTGCATTCAGAATTAATATGTCACTTTTTCCCTCGCAATGTTTTTTTTTGCGTTATTTTACTTTGCAACGTCATTTAACGTCACAAACGGCTTTTACATCTATTAACCACGACAGTTTTGAAGGGCGCTAAATTCACATTTAAGATAAACGAAATAAGCAATTATGAAAAAGGAAAATTAGAGAATGTAAATATAAGCTATGGTGGCATATTTCTGCCCCTTGTGTGCAAGTTATTTTTCAATCAAATATGTCGACATGCAAGATAGATATGTTGACATGCAAGATAGTTATGTTAACATGCAAGATAATTATGTTGACATGCAAGAAAATTGCAATCAAATAAATATTTTAAAAAATCTTAAAAAATCTCAAATATCGCCCACATGTGACATCCAACATGCTAGATGCTACTTATTTATGTTAACATGCAAGATAAATATGTTGACATGCAACTTATTTATGTTGACATGCAACTTATTTATGCTGACATGC
The DNA here is from genome assembly GCA_003671525.1 of Saccostrea glomerata. Lineage (NCBI taxonomy): Eukaryota > Metazoa > Mollusca > Bivalvia > Ostreida > Ostreidae > Saccostrea > Saccostrea glomerata. The sequence goes on along the minus strand of PRKT01000302.1, from coordinate 623,608 downwards.
AACTTAGTTATGTTGACATGCAAGATAAATATGTCGACATGCAACTTATTTATGTTAACATGCAACTTATTTATGTTGACATGCAACTTAGTTATGTTGACATGCGAGATAAATATGTTGACATGCAATTTAGTTATGTTGACATGCAACTTAGTTATGTTGACATGCGAGATAAATATGTTGACATGCAACTTATTTATGTT
>PRKT01000302.1:604671-620137 GCA_003671525.1 Saccostrea glomerata | reverse complement strand
CCATAGTTCGAGATTTGCAATACGCTTTGCGATGGAATCACCAGGATCCATTGCAAGGACTATCAAGTTTTAGGTATGGATCGTCATATAGAAATACAAGAATAGAGCGATTTTGGCGGTGTTTACGAGAAATGTGTGGCAATTTTTGGATAAATTACTTTAAGGATATGGATAATTTAGGTGTTTTTGACACCTCCGACATAGTCCACCTGGAGTGTGCTAGGTATTGTTTCTTACCAATTATCACCAGAGAACTGAACAAAGTTATACAGCACTGGAATGAACACACAATTAGAAGAAACCGCAATGCAGATTGTCCGTCTGGAAAACCAGATGTTATGTATTTTCAGCCCGAAATTTACCAAACAAGAGATTTCAAAATGCCTGTACCTGATGATCTGAATGGCATAGAACAAGAATATTGTGCCTACCCTCCTGCAAATGGTGTTTCAATGGAATTTGAAGCTATTGGTACTCAAATAAGAATGGAAAACGGTCTGAATTACCCACCAAACACAGTAGAAGAAGCAACAGAACTCTTTATTCGAATAACAGACCGTGTAGATCGCTTATAAATTACATGTATCGACATACATTTTCTTGACTCTTGTCGTTTTTCAGGTACATTTTTCTTTATGTTCCGAATATTGTTTGATAAAGGAATGAGAAATTGTATGTTTGCGAGGCTTTTGTATTTGTGTATTACTAGTAAAGTAAATAGTACATAATATATGTAATTCTTTTTTTTACATCTGCTTTAACAGTCAAGGTCAAAAATCATAATAAATTCAGAAAATTGTTATAAGTACTGTTGAGTGTTGAAGTAAGAGTAAAAAAGCGTATTTTCCTATGGAATAAAGAAGAATGCATTTGGTCAGCAGTATTTTCTTCGATAACTAGGTCAAACTTTTAATTCATGGTAAAAAAGAATTGTTCCTTTTTAAGAAGGCTGAGTGGTTGTGGTCATTTTTCAGACTATATTGATCTCCTTTAGAAGAAGAGTTCATGTAAAGATATACAAAAATTATTAAATTTTAAAACTAAAATTATGAAATTTTTGAATGCCAAATGATAGTTCAAAGCTAAAGACATCATATCTAAAAAAAAATAAGTTATATCTGATAGTTAATTTGTTGACCCCCAGCATCCTTAATGAAGTTGTCATAGGTAATGCACCTGTAAGTAACAGCTCTAGATCTGTTCTCCGTCATTCAAAACATACCAACTTTACATTAAAAAGGACATTGTTACGATTTTGCTCACATTTTATATTCCCATTTTTATTGTTTAAAATATTAAATTAGTTAACTGCACTTCATAAGTTTTATTCTTAAACTGTTTCATGTAAAACTTCACTGAATTCATGAATCGTTGAGATGTCTACCATTACATCGGGCCCCACTCAAGTAACGGACAATAGGATGAAAAGCATTTCAGAGAATTTTGCTTTGACCTTGACCTATAACTTAGAAATTGTCCAGTTCAACTGGCATAAAACTTTTATTTCAGTCTCATTACCCCTTACCTAAAGCCATTTATTTTTGGTTCTAAACAAGATTAAGCAAATGAAATACATTATTTAACGTCACTGCACACCCTTTGACATAGTTCTATATAGTCTACGGTCACGTTTCTGCATCGCCAGGACATTTTATCAAACGAAATGCAATTTATACTTTGTTGTCCACCTCATATTTTAGAAAATAATTTAAACTGCATATCTGCTTGAATAAAATTTCGAGCATTAAAATCAACTTCAATTTTACTGACAGAAAAAAAAACCAGAACCGTGCCTCATTGTACATGTCTTGGGTAGTAACGAATCTGCATGCATGCACAAATGTTCATAGTTGTATATTTACATCCACTGAATATTTTCTCCTTTATTTCTTAAGAAACCCCATTGCGTTCATCACTGCATAAACTGCAGTAGGCACGTCGCCTGTACAGATTTCTTAATCAGTGGCTGTTCCATCAATGAAACGTATAAAGACGTTCGCATCATTAATACAATAATTAATCTTTTTAATCCTACTTTAATTGATTATTTAAACAGATATAAATATAAACAATAAAATGCTTTCTTTGTTTGTTGTTACTGGAATGAACGGTCGCAGCTATTGCAGAAAAAATTTACATAACCCGCTTACGCGGGTTATGTATTTTTTCTGCAACAGCTGCTTCCGTTCATTCCAGTAACAACAAACAAAGAAAGCATTTTATTGTTTAAGTATCACATAATTTCTTTTGCGTTTAAATTTAATCATTTAATTCAAAATTTTATCATTTTGAAAATCGATCATATTTCAAAAAGTATATACCCCAATCACAAATCGATCATATTCACTGAAAACTTTGTCGCCATTCCTGGGTTATCGGGCACTTACATTGATTTGTGATTTCATTTTTGGATATTTTGGATATACTTTTTCAAAATTATAAATACAAAAAAAAAACTTTCAAATTTTGCGTATAATTTGTTGTTGTTTGTTTTATTTTTATTATTATTTTTTTTTACAATCTTTTCATTGAACTATTGCACCCCCCCCAAAAAAAAATGTGGCAATATGGGGAAAAATTAAAATTGATGACAATAAATCATACCAGATCTTTTACATAATATATCAAGAAACTTGCGTTAAGAGTCTTAGTAATTTTCCAAATATTTGTTTTCAATTCGAAATTGGCAAATGTAAAGCAAATGAGTCATTAGGTACATTAAAACACCATGTTATTTTTTCTTTGATAAAGCAAGTTGTGTTTTATACCCTTTTTACATTGAGCTCACCAGGTTTTAATTAAGATATTATGTATGGGGAAAAGTGAATTAATTTCAATAAAATTGAAAAATGGTAATGTCTTAGAGAAATGTGGAAAATTTGGATCCTATTGAAAATGATCTTCAAGTGTCTTTATAAAAAAATCAATTACTGGGAACTAATTTATTTTCAAGTAAACAAACAAACAAAATGCACAATGAAAATGATTTAAAAACTATGGCGATTAAGATAATGTACACAAATTGTTTAAAAATAACTCCTCTCGGGAGCACAATGTAAGCATGTAAAATGAAAAGGGAGTAACAAAATTATGAAAATAACAACCATGCATATTAAACTTCTTTAGAGTTGTTGAGATAAATGCAAGTATTTTGATAATACATGTGTAAATGATACAAAAACAGTGTATCGGCACCAAACTTACTCAACATATTAATAAAGTAATTGAAAATCATTAAAAAAAATGTAGCTTAATTAAGCTATATGAGTCATTGTAGACTATTAGGTTGCAGTCACTTTAACTATTAACAATGATCATGAGCCCTGCTTAACCCATATATCAAGATTGTGTTCATAATTCATATAGACCAGTATGAAATTTGCATATAGGTTAGAGGAAAGGCAAAGTGAAACAAATGATTTTTTAAAAGAATTCCATGGCAACCAAGAGCATTAGAGGAGGGGTTGCTACAATAGCTGCTAAATTTAGAAAAAGAGCTAATAAAAAATTAAGTTAAAAAAAAAATTAAAATAAAATAATCTTTGAAATGATTTTTTTTTTTTTAAATATCAACTTTTAATTTTTTAAAGGCTTTACATAAAAACATGAACAGTATGTGGCAGTTTGGCCAAAAATTGACAAAATGTGCATTAAATTTCAACCTTCTTTGTTTCTATGTTTATATGAATTGAAAGGTAATCCATGGCAAAGCTAGCACATGAATCTTTTATTTAACAAAACTCTATGCAATAGGGAAAAAAATGCATAAAGATGTTAGGTTCTCCCTTTCTTAAAACACAGATCAGAACTTCACTGTTTATACTCTTAATATTTATGTCTAAATAATCCAAATATGATATGTCTTTCATATATAATAAAATATGAACATTTATAGAAAATAAACTTATAACTTAAAGATTTTAAGTCAATAAAACAAAATTTGTCTGATACTTTTGACTAAAGAATGTCTATAATTCTCTACAGAGCAAAGTTAACTAATTCTTTTGAGAAGCTAAATTGTTTCCTTTTGTCGTAGCAGTCAGTAAAGTTTTTTGAATGATATACTAGTATATTTTTTTCAAATCTGAATTTTAGACATTTTGTATCTAAAATATTAGTACAACCTCAACTGTTCATTAATGCAAATTTTGCTTGTAGATTTCAAACAACAATATGACTCTATTTGTTTGACATTTTTTAACCTTAACAATTGAAATTCAGTTCTGAACATCTTCACTTATAATCAAATAGAAGAGTTTTGAAGTTGATGTGAAAGTTTCTCGACAGATGTGGCATTGACTACCCCTCTCTTCCAGTTCAGCAGTACACACTGTGCACGCGACGTGGCCGCATGGTTAAAAAATGTAATGCATAATAAGTTGCATGTCAACATAAATAAGTTGCATGTCAACATAAATAAGTTGCATATTAACATATCTAAGTTGCATGTCGACATATTTATCTCGCATGTCAACATTACTAAGTTGCATGTCAACATAACTAAGTTGCATGTCAATATAAATAAGTTGCATGTCAATATAGATAAGTTGCATGTTAACATATCTAAGTTGCATGTCGACATATTTATCTCGCATGTCAACATTACTAAGCTGCATGTCAACATAACTAAGTTGCATGTCCACATAAATAAGTTGCATGTCAACATAACTAAGTTGCATGTCCACATAAATAAGTTGCATGTCAACATAAATAAGTTGCATGTTAACATAAATAAGTTGCATATTAACATATCTAAGTTGCATGTCGACATATATAAGTTGCATATCAACATATTTATCTCGCATGTCAAGATAACCAAGTTGCATGTCGACGTAAATAAGTTGCATGTCGACATAAATAAGTTGCATGTTAACATATGTAAGTTGCATGTCGACATAAATAAGTTGCATGTCAACATATTTATCTTGCATGTTAACATAAATAAGTAGCATCTAGCATGTTGGATGTCACATGTGGGCAATATTTGAGATTTTTGAAGATTTTTTATGATATTTATTTGATTGCAAATTTCTTGCATGTCAACATATTTATCTTGCATGTTGACATAATTATCTTGCATGTCAACATATCTATCTTGCATGTCGACATATTTGATAGAAAAATAACTTGCACACAAGGGGCAGAAAAATGCCACCATAATAAGCATTGAATTCATATTTTTGGATATCTAACGCGCGGTATTCAATTTGTCGGCACGGCCAGGTGTGTTATAGGACCGAAGATATCCAAAAATATGAATTCAATGCTTAAATAAATTTCATGGTCCGTAAATTACGCGAAATTTGCATTTTTTTAAAAAAATGTTTGACATCCTGTATAATGATGTTTAAACCTAATTGTTGATGTGTTTTGTAAACGTTACCCACTAAAAACAAATAATCACAATATATAGGGATCATGGCGGATGTGACTGGTCAATAGGGGAGTCTTACTCTTTCTTGTCACCAGAACCTTCATGGGGTCCGTGATAATGCCCTTTTTACATATTTGTAATAATTTAAAAGTTTTAATGACATCGATTAATGTTTTTATCTTCACCCTTTTTCGTTCCCTTTATTTGCTTTCAGTCTATAAGTGTATACAATTCGTTTTATTTTATTACTAATCGATAGAAATACGATTCAAATACTTATTATTTATCAAAGGAATAAGAAAGTGCCATACATGTGGAGATGCTAATTCATCTATTTCCTGTGATACGAGGACAATCTACTTGGGAAATTTACAGAGTTGTGCATCGGATGAACATTTCTGCATGACTGATATTGTCCATGACGGATCAGGCAACTCACAAACATTTAAAAGGTGGGATTGTAATTCTCTAAACAATATTAATGAAAAACAACAATAACCTATGCAAAGAGTTCTTAAACGAAAGCTAGAAGGAATGGAAATCCAGTTCTCTGATCGCTTGATGAGGAATAGTTCCAGTGAACTTTTTAACATTGTTGTTTATTACTTAAATTTACATTTGAGACGAATAAATTTCGAGTAAAACTGCATTTATTACATGACCCCCATAGAATATTGACCGGGGGTCATTTTTCGACATCGAAAACTGACTCCAAATCATTATTCTACGGCGAAAAATGACTCCCGGTCATTATTCGACGTTGAAAAATTACCCTTTTGCACCTAGAAAAAGTGTCATCGCCCTAAAAATTTGCGTAACTCACGTGAAGAAAACTGATCCCCGTAGAATAATGACTCTTTTGTGGATAAAAGCAAAAAGAATTTAGGGGGCAATAAAACATAATAATAAAGGGGCCTATTGGCCAAAAATACTCACCTGAGCTAAATGGGGAATAAATTGGTGATATCTTGATATCATTAAATTACACAATTATTGCTTCTTTTAATGTCAATGCGATGATTCAGAATCTAAAGGAGTATAAGATTTATCGAGCCCAAAGGCCTAGGTGAACCATTGCTTTTTTCGATTATAGAGAATCATCGTACTGAGAGAAAAATGTAGTAATATCATATAATGCTAGTTTTGTGTTTTATAACAATTTTCAAAATTTTGCTAATGACCAATGACAAGGTAAGCAAATATACGAATAAGGTTTTTAAAACTCGCTTTTTACTTTTTCGTAATGGTTGTTATTAGGTTTAATTTGATTTTTTTATTTCTCCGCAGAAATTCATTGATTCATTGATTTTTTATTTTGTAAAAAGTTGCTTGCGTGAACTGCTCTCCGAGATGAATATACATAAGACAAGGAATCAAAACATATTTAGTTTCCGGATATGAATAACAGTGCCTAAAATAACTATGATAACTTGTACAAGTTTTTAGTAAATATTGTTTTGAAAACATTAAATAGTACGGTTGCAAATGACACAACAATTTCTTTAAATCCTATTTTGATAGACCATCGGCATTATCATATCACAAAGCAAAGATCAATGACAAAGATCCGCGATATCGGACATGTTGCATGTCCTTTTTTGTCAAAAATCTGAGACATGTAGGATCAACGGCAACGTGTTGTCTTAGGACCTCTAGCTTGCGATGATACCCTATCTTATATCTAATTTTCTTCGTTTGATCATGCTGAAAATGAAACAAAGATATGTATCATGCATAGTGCATGTATTCCTAAGGATTTGTTGTGAAAATTTTTTTAAAATGCTAAAATGAAATATTTTAGGGTCGATTTGATGCTTTGCATCAATTTGAATTTTTATGCGCTCGAATCGAAAGATCCGAGGCGTATGAAAAATGACCCCTAGGTTATTATTTGATGGGAGTCATTATTCGTAGTTAGATTATTCTCAGCAGCGATCATTGTTCTTTCACTATATACAGAATTTTCCTGAACTGGACTGCTAAACATGAGGGTAAATATTCAAATGTTGGATCTATGTTAACTACTCTTATGTCATTGCGCGTTAGAACATAGCAATACGATATACATGTAAAGACGAATAATGACCCCCATCGAATAATAACCTATTCGTATTTTACATGTATAAGTTCTTAGAATATATGAAATCAAAAGCGGTGGTATCGCCTGTTTAAGGTTATTTATTGATTGATAGTATATTTTTACTCGTACTTGCAAATGTAAATATTTTTAGATAACCTTTTTCATAAATCTTGACAATCAATTTATATCTAACTTAACGCACTTCCGTTCATGAACCCGATCCAAACTTCTGAATTACAAGATGTCCATGTTTTATGCCCTCTCCACATATTAATGTTGTTTCGACCACTTTTTACTATCTACACTTTAACATTGAGCAAACAAAATTATGCAAGCATGTTTACACTCATATTAAATGCTTTAAAGAATAAACAGAAAAAACTGTGATATTTGTGAGTCCATCAACATTAATGGCTCTTTTATTGATCAGATGTGTGACAGAGGAGGAGTGCCGAAACAAGTGGCTCCACCAGACATCAGACCTGGAATACTGCATCAACGACGGCAATGTCCTAATGACGGGACAATACAGCTGTCACTTATGTTGTGTAACAGACGGATGTAACGCGGGACAGGTTCCGGATAAATCTACCTATTATAGCAAAGCCTGAGTAATGTATTGAGAAAAAAAAGATGTAAATTTATTCATAAGTGTATCAATAAAGATAATAAAGCAATAATTATAAGTTCTGATTCTTATAAATTATCTCATAATTTTTTTTTTTATAATTCATTTGATATGAAGTACTTTAATTTATCATAATTTCCTTGAAGCCGAATGCTTTCAAAATTTCTAATTTTTAGTCGTCTTTACCTTCTGGGGATCTTTTTTGACTTTTCAATCCATTTATGCAAATCTCAATTTTGAGACAATTCATATGTTGCTAGAAAAAATCTAGCCCAAAAGAGAATTTGCCACAGTCACACACTATATTATTATACCTCATTATGAATATTCTAAACAACGCGTTATCTGATTGGTTCTAAGTGACCACGTGATCGGGCCGTAAAACTTCATATTTCTCGGCCGTCTGTACGCTTTTCATCATATTCCACCTCTTCGGAACACCTAGTGTATTTTCCCGCAATATAGTTCTCGATCGGTGAACGAAAACTCCCGAGAGAAGTAGACGTCACAATGGCCTGGTTTACGTTACAAAACTGATGATAATGTGTTGACCAAAGGATTTTATAGTTACTTTACGTTAAAAATGAAAGTGAATTTGAGAGCGGTGCCGAATTTGAAAGTTTATGTTCATTTTTAAGGTTTTGCTTGTTACGGTATAATAAACAATTCATTGCATGAATGTTCGGGAAAAATGAAGACTTATTCAGCCAAGTAATATCATATTCCCTCGGGCGAAGCCCTCGGGGAATATGATTTTTCTTGGCTGAATAAGTCTTCATATTTCCCTCACTATCATGCAATAAATGTATAATATGTAACTCATGCAGTTCTATTTCGAATGATTCCCAGTTACAGAATATAAATTTTATAAAACTGCCAGATGTCTTATAAGGTAGGTTTCTTCTCTGGTTTCAAACTAAATGATACATTCCATGTATATTTAGGCAATGAATCTTTATATTGTGAAAGATATAGTTTTATCAATGTTATGTTGTGTGCAAACAAATTAAGAAACGCGCATTTATAAGCGCGTTATGAAAATTTGTTTGCACACACCGTTTAAGTTATGACACCATGTCTTTCCAAGGTAATGATTCATTGCTTAAATATTCATACATTTCTAAAATTTCTGGCTTGACTGCAAATTTCAAAACCCATGTTTTTATTCTTCGTGTAAGTTAAAGTAGAAGAAACAACATAGCAGCTCCTAGTTAATGTGAGTGTGATTTTGACGTTGCACTTAATCGGCGTTCAACAATGATTATGATGTCAAAACACAACGCATGCTTTTACCTTTTGACCCCCTTTCCGTGCCATGGTATTTTGAATGTCATAGATTTCTATTCATTTTGCAAAAAGCATTTGTAATGTTATTATTTGCTTATATTTCCTATATATTTCTATGTAAGAAGGATATGGAGATAACAAACAGTATTCAAGCTCAAAGCTATGTATGGAATTAAAAAGATCATATTTTTCTTTTCTCATCACAATTGTACAACTTAATAAAGATATGGTAAATTGAGTTTTAAATCTAGCAGAGACTATAGTTTTGGTGGAATGGTGGCGTATAAACATATCTTCTTTTATAATTCTCAAAATTATTATAGAACAATGATTTTGGTTATATGTTTACATTAATAAAGGACTTGAAGAATTTTTCAAATGTTAGATTAACTAATAATAAGGGACTTAAATTTTAAAATATAGTAATTAGATATGATTTTTCAAGCAAACAAAAATTATGATGGCTTTCAAATGTAAGTACAGATATGAGCCAAAAATCTGTAGAAAGTGTTTTTCTCTCTTAGTTAACGTATCACTTTGTATCTCGATATAACTTCTTTACTATATGTGGGGGAAAAAAGAATTTAAAAACAGGACGCATATAAAATTAACTATAGCTTTAAAAAATTTAGATAAACGGAAAAAACTTTGGATTACTCAATACATGTATCCATTTTTGTTAAACTATTAATGTCAATTTGTTATTATAATCAAATAGACCCTGTATTGTAATATTTTTATGCAAAAAGAAAGTTTAATTTTTTTTAGAATAGAAGGTATCAAATGATTTTATGCGGGGATTTTTCGTTCTTAATGTCCAGGGAATAGGTAATGACGTTGAAATAAACTAGCTTGTCTCAACAGTCAAAACTAATCTTACAGGAAACCATCACTTAGTGATATTTTCTTCTTGATTCTGTTATTTTTTAAATGCAAGAAATACATTTTTGATGAGGAAAATCCCATCTGAATGAAGATAATTACAAAATTGACCCTCGTTAGATTTTTTTTTACCGATGGACAAGTCCCTTATGAAATTAATATAATTAATGTTTGTTTAGAGACAAATCCATTCAGAGTTCCTGTAATAAGACACGGGAAACAGCGATAAATTGTTCGAGCGGGGCTGTGCACGTGTTGAATGCCAAAATCTGATGAATCTAGCAACTGAAAACCAAGAGCTCAGTTTACTTTATGCATATATCGGCCCTGTAGATATACCAATTCATTGACAATTTATGTTCCATTTTAAACATCAAAATAAAGAAAAGACTTATGTGCTTTAACTTTCTTTAAAAATTTTCTCCTTAAACTCCAGCAGATGCACTAACTCCAGGCCTTGAAATACAAGCTTTATGAAATTGCAAAGTTCTTGAATTTTGATATAAACAGGTATATTTGGGCACTTTAGAGGAAGAAAAATCACCAGCGTGGTGCGGTAGTTAGGGCATCTGCTCTAGAGTCGCGAAGTTAAGATTTAGTGATATTGTCTTCTTTGATTCAGTTAAATCTTAAATTCAAGGAATACATTTTTGTATGAAAATTCCACCTAAAAGAAAAAAAATGTAAATTGACCCTTCGGTCGCGAATTCGATTCCCACTGTGGAACATGGAGACCGGTATTTCGGATGAGAAATCGAGGACTTGTGTCGCAGTAGGTGCTGGCACAAAATAGACCCATCACAGCTCAATGGCCCTTGCTGTCTTCTTTTCAATCGATTAAAGAAACGTTTAAGTGTTTACTTACGATGCAGTTGAAGTTACAATGCAATTCAGTCTGATTCGATGATCTAACGATTAAAATCTAATCATGTTAATCGTAGAAAAACATTTGACAGTCGAAGAAAAAACCACGATCAACACGATAGCCACGAATGAACACAAGATTTGTTTCGGTTTGATACGATCATTACTATTTGTCCAGTTCAGCCACGTAGCATCGTTTTTGAAATTTGGGGGCTAGCCAGAGAAATTTTTTTTATTAACCTGGAAAAAGTTGACAAGCAAAAAAAAAGAGAGAAAAAAAGAAAACTTGCCCAAAGTCGAAAATCCTATTTCGTGAGGGGTGGGGGGTAGAAGCCAGCAATTTCAATGCCAACTACTTTCCATACCAATTATTATACTACATTTTCCGTACATCACCAATAGTGGGAGGGAACCAACCAGCCTTTCACTTAACTTTTCCTATAGTATAAGTAAGGTTGGGGAAAATAGTGGGGGGGGGGCAGCCCCCCCCCCCCCCCCCCCCCCCCCCCCCGGTCCCCTGTTGCGACGTCCCTTTTTCGAGGCCACGACTGCTGACTCGGCGTTAAAACCAATTAATCAAACATTCAATCTATATTGGTGCCAATCTTAAGATTGAAAGCTAGCATTATCGGTATATGGTTTTCTCTATCTGAGTTTCAAGAAAGGATCATCAGACAACATACAACCAATCTAAAAAGCTTTGTTTTGAGGATGGATTCCTCAATTTAAAAAAAAATTACTTTCGTTTAAAAGACACTCGTTTGAAAATAAATTGTTCATGATTTTATACTAAATATTTAAAACTTGTTCTACGGGAACTTTGTGTTTTAAAGACAGAGGATACATTTTTTTTTAGGATTGTATGGAACGCCGTCACTGCCTTATAGCAGAGCACTACAATTGTATTGGATCAACTTCCCATTACATTATGTCAACACTTTGTGACATTTACTTACAATACTATTGCATTGAGTCAACTTTCCATTACATTATGTCAACTCTTTATGACATTTACACACGCTACTATTGCGTTATGTCAACTTTCCATTACACTATGTTAAGTCTTTATGGCATTAACTCACAACACTATTGCATTGTGTCAATCTTCCATTACATTATATCAACTCTTTATGACATTTACACACACCTCTTTTGCATTGTGTCAACCTTCCATTACATTATGTCAACTCTTTATGTCATTAACCCACGCCACTACTGCATTGTGTCAATCTTCCATTACTTTATATCAACTCTTTATGACATTAACCCACACCACTATTGCATTATGTCAATCTTCCATTACATTATATCAACTCTTTATGACTTTTACACACACCTCTTTTGCATTGCGTCAACCTTCCATTACATTATGTCAACTCTTTATGACATTAACCCACGCCACTACTGCATTGTGTCAATCTTCCATTACATTATATTATCTCTTTATGACATTAACCTACACCACTATTGCATTGTGTCAATCTTCCATTACATTATATCAACTCTTTATGACATTTACACACACCTCTTTTGCATTGCGTCAACCTTCCATTACAGTATGTCAACTCTTTATGACATTAACCCACGCCACTACTGCATTGTGTCAATCTTCCATTACATTATATCAACTCTTTATGACATTTACCCACACCACTATTGCATTGTGTCAATCTTCCATTACATTATATCAACTCTTTATGACATTTACACACACTACTATTGCGTTATGTTAACTTTCCATTACATTATGCTAAGTCTTTATGGCATTAACTCGCACTTCAATTACATTGCGCCAATCTTCCATTGCATTATATCAGCTCTTTATGACATTAAGTCAAAACAATTTTACGTGGTGTAAAGATGTTTTTATATAATTTCAACTCATTATTACATTATGTGCACTCTCTACTATTTGGTCTAAGTAGTTCATTATATGATGTGAAATTATCTTTAATTAAATATCAAGTCGCTATAACACGATGTCAGAATTTCATTACATGATGTGAAAAAAATTGTCACATGTTGCCAATTCTTTACTACGAGGGGTTATCAAAAAGTTCGTGGACTAGCGCTATAAAATTAAAACCGCTTTAGGCACATCAATGAATTTTAAAATATCTAGTAAGCATCATCTTTTCTATCCAAAGAATAAACCATAAATCATAAATTTTACTTTTTAATAAATTAGTAATGTTTTGGTAAGCAATGGTATGTCCAGGCGGCGCAACCTCGAACACGACGTTTTTGCGACCTATGTGTAACTGAGAAAAAACTCTTTTGATAAGAACATTTGACATCCAAAAATTCCGTTAAAACAGGTATGTGTCGGGACACAATTTTCCCATAAAATATGAAATTTTCACTTCATTTCGTAAGTTCTATGAAATTTTATCGTAAATTCTACATGGAATGTCTAAATAAATGAGGCCTTGAAAATGACGTCAAAAGGGGGTAGGGGTTTCTTTTTCCAACATTCTATCAAGTTTTGCCCCTGAAAAAATGGTATAGACCTAAGAAATGTTTAAACTGGCTACAGAGAAATAATATGCACCCAGAAAACTTGTCTTTTAATGTCACAATATGTTCAGAGAGAAAAGGGATACACAGATAATGTCGATTTGTAGTCAAGGTGTGAAAAATCAATCGCGTCAAAAAATGACGTTGATCATGTGTTGTAGATATAGAACTCTCAAAAGCAAAGTATACTGGCACAATCAAGCGAGGATCTCTCCCAGTGTATAAATCCATTTGGAATATTATATTTATTGAAAGCCGCTGTTCATGACATTGTAGAGTCATATAAACAAGGCGGGTTTAAGTCCTTACTCAACTCAAGGGAATCTCATCCAAAAAATGTGCATGAGGTAGAAGAAGAGGACATTGAAATAAACAATGACGTTGTCGGACGTCATGAAAATAAACGACGACAGCGCCGGGTGATCATATAATGTCGTTTTTATTTTATTATAATTTGGCAAATAATGAACGTATCAAGCTAAAATTTTCAACATTTCTTTATTTTTTGTTGTTTAATGTTCCATATAAATTTTGAAAGCACAGACTACATAGTACTAATTTTATAGCCCCAGTCCACGAACTTTTTGATAACCCCTCGTATATTGTGTCATCAATATGCTACATGACGACGGGAATCTATTACATGATGTCAATTTTCCCTTACTTTTTGACAAATCATTATGTTATGCCATTATATCTTTACATTGTGTATAAAATGCTTAGCCTCTTGTCAGTATATCTTATAATATTTCAACTCTTTATTGTGTGACGTAAGGTTTAGGTTATGCTTAAAAGTTCGTTATATGTTTTTTCAATATTACATGCACATATGTTACAAATGCAAATGATTTAAATTAAACATATCAAATATTAAATTATACACAAGACTTAATTAATTCTTAATTAAATATCAGGTTAAAATTCATAAATAGGATCATGTTCCAGTGGAATCTTTATTGACGATTTTTTTTTAACGTCGAAATTCAATGGCCGTTAAATCTCATAATTATTGCAAATCAAATAGTATGTGTCATGCAGCAATATTTTCCTTTTTATTTTGAATTATTTTGAAAAGTCCGAAACTTCTGATCTAACTACAAAACACTGTCCCAAGCTTTTTGTCAGTCTTTATAACCCTTCTTCTTTTTTTTTTTAAAAAGTGTAAACACATCGTATTTCATACGTGCACTGGTGGGTGGGTGGGGAGAGGGGGGATCCCGCCCTCCCATCTTTAGTGACCAAAATATGCATGAAATTAATCAATTGGTTTAACTTTGTAGGACATTGCATTAGTTTCACATAAAGTATAACTGAAATAAGTTGGAATTTTATATATAACAAAAATTTTATATAAAAAAAAACAAACTTAAGCCTGAGAGCCTCCAGGCTTTCACCCCCTGGTCCCCAACTTACACACCATACCGTCCCCCTATAGCTACTCTTTTCAAGAACCCAAGATCGCCACTGATATGTGCCTATGTTTACTGAGGCATGGTCAATTGATTTAAGTGAGGGACTGGTAAATTTTTGTAACAGAATTCTAGTCCTGGTATTGAAAAATGACTCATTCCAGTGACGTTGCATCGTTTTTGAAAGTTGGGGGAGGTTTGTCAGCCAGAAGAAATAACGTACAAGAAAAAGCAAAAAAAAAAATGTCCAAACTCGATAATCCTTTTTCGGGTTAAAGAGGGGAGGGGGGGGGGTCCCACTTCCGTCAGTCCTAAAAAAAATTCCAAATATACTACATTGCCCATATACTTTAGCAAAAAGTGGGGCGGAATTTCGATGAACATTTTCTATGATAAAGTTATGTCGGAAAAAAAGAGGAAGCCAG
>PRKT01000302.1:501764-604647 GCA_003671525.1 Saccostrea glomerata | reverse complement strand
TTCCCAGTCGTGAAAACACGGTTATCAACTTTGACATAATGTAAATGTATTTTACAGCACGTAATGAATATTTGTAATCAACATGATAAAGAATTAACACAATGTAAAGATAGTTTCAAATCACATAAGAAAGAGTTGACATAACTTAAATATATATCCACATCACGGAATGGAGTTTTAACATAATGTAATAAAGTGTTGGTATAATATGGAACGCCGAGACTGTCTCCATAATATATGTTCACATTATGTTATAAACCTTTTTACATCACGTAATAAAGCACTGACATAAAGGTAAGATGTTTTCACCTCACATTGTGATGACCTTGGCGTAAAATAAAGATACATTAACATCACGAAATAATGCTGAATTATAATAGAAATATACACTCACAAAAGGGAATGGACTTTGACTTAACGTAATGATAAATTAAATCATAGAACACATGTAAAACGAAATTAAGTTGACATAATGCAATTTTGACCTCGCATATTAAAGAAATGAAATAATATAAAGAAACATTCATTTCACGTAATAAAGTTTTAACACAATGTAAACATATTTTCACTTCACATAATGAACTTTGGACTATAAGTTATAAAGTGCGGACATAATGGAAGAATGTGTTTACTTCATGTAATGCAGCATTGACATGATGTAAATATATTTTTACATCACCCCATAAAAAATTGACATAACGTAAAGATATGTTCACATCACGTAATGATAGATTGACATAATGAATGCACAGTTTTATGCTATAAGGCAGTGATGGCGTTCCATATTATTATTTAAAGCCGAGTCGGCAATATTTCAGCCAATTTCGGCGATTAGATAAGTAAGTATGATCATTTTAGAAATTTTTGGGTTTCTCTGGCGGCCCTCAATGAGCCTACTCTTTTTCGAAAACCAGAGAAACGATCTTTTACGTGCCAAGGGGGTTGTTATCCTTGACACGGGGCACCATTTAACGTCACATCCGACGACTCCCACTTTTAAGTAAAATAGCATCTCACAGATTTAGAAAGGTGTATACTTTTTTTTTTCTCCTTGGACTTGTAAAATAAATAGGCGTGAAAATATTAATTAATACTTCAATAACACCACAAAATTGGAATAATCACACTCAGAAAAGGTTTACAGATTTAAAAAAAAATAGAAAATATAGCTCCGTGCTAAATGTGGAATATGAATTTTACCAAAATACACCAAAGCAGGTAAATTTTATGAGGAAGCACTAAATGTTGAAATATCAGAAACATCAAACAGACAGATTTTTACCATTTTTTCTTCTCTTCTAAAATTCACCTGTAAACCTTTACTTAGCGTGATTTGACTATATTTGTAATTTTTTTTAAGTATAAAATAATATTTTCCAAGTCTAAGGAGACAAATCCAAAGTGTTATCCACTTTTTTTTTAAACCTGTGGCATGAATTTAAGTATCCTAAAGAGAAAAAAAAACAGTTCTTATTATCTGTCCATAATCGTCCTTAAAGACTTTACACTTATTACATTTTTGCAGCGTTAACGTTACTTCTGTGTTCATTTGCAAATCTTAAAGAATCTTAAACGTTTTAACTGGTTTATTATTAGTACTACATTGTAACAGATACCTGATACGAGTTCAGTATCTAATGCACGATATGTCGTATTGCTAACTTCAGAAATTCAACGACTGTGACAGATAACTTCGTGACTGATAAATTTCTGCTGTCTGGAATTTAGTTTATATTTCGTTCATTTGTACTCATGAAGTCTGCATAATGACAAAATCAGAAATCTCAACAAAGATCCCCTCAGCTCAGCAGAGCAAACACGGACCTCCGAAACATCAGAGGTGGGATCAGGTGCCATGGAGGAGTGAGCATCCCCTGCTGACTAGTCACACCCGCCGTGTGTTCATTGTCATGATCGTGAAATAACGGAAAAATCCGTCGTCAATTCAGTGTATAAATAATGGACTTATAATTGGTATGAAAAACGTCAGTCAGCAATTGATCCAATGATAAATTGTATTTGTTGACAAGGTCATTGTATCGACCATAGAACTGACGAAATGATGACTTTAAACGAGACTGCTGATATTCTTGTTTCATCAACTTGTTTGTTAATAATTTACCTCGTTTTAGAAATTGTGCATACGTAGAGCTTGCTCTTGCGTATCGAATCAACTGGGATATATTCACGCCGTATGCACGTGATGAAGGTTTACGATAGAAAAGTTAAAGTCATCACGTTTATCATATAACTTGGTTGTTAGATTCCCTTTAACGTCTTTTCAAGTAAAATATACAAGTATGAAACAGATGTGTCAGACTCTATGGTATCTTTTATCTCAAGCTCACCAGGATATATCGTATCGGCGTAAGAATGGAAATTACCATTGTTATAGAGGAATGCCACACCAATTTTTTTTTATTTTATAGATCTCTGAGTCAACGTTTTTAAACAATGGTTTCAGCATTGAAAGGCTGACATTAGCTCTCAATTTTTTTGCATGAATTTTTTTTGTATTTTTTCAAAGAAAATGAAAATAATTATTTATATCAAAATTATATGCTTTCTTGTAAAAATTTTGCTGTAAATGAATGCATCACATGAATACCTAATAAAATATATAAAGAAAAGCTGTATAGATACTAAAATATCTTTAACAAACAAATATTTATGAAAAAAAAAAGCACATAATGTGTGAATATTTTTTGAATTTGTGGTTAAAATCTTCTTAAAACCAATCACAACTGAGGAGAACATGTTCGTTAATCATAGTATAAAAGAAATTAAACGAAATTGCCAAAATTTAGAGAAATTAATTGTTTTTATTTTGGCCAATCCCGACCATAACTGTACAATTATTGGAAATAAATAACATTTCCTCAAGAACACTGGTCTGATTAGGTGTAATAAGGGTTAAAACATTATTGACCTTGATAATGAAATAGATTTCTTCATTGTAAATACATGACGAAGAAATAAATTAGTATCATTCATTTTGTGTTAATTTTGATCGGGTTAGGTCCAAATATTAAAAAATTTATATTTCTAAAATTTCTCATTTTGTTTCAATTTCTTTATAAAATATGATTGACAAACATGTTCTTAACTGTGACTAGTTTTATGGTGATTTTAACCATAGGTTTAAAAAATATTCACAAATAATGTGTTTATTTTCATAAATATATATATTTTTATAAATTAAAAAGTCCAGCCAGCCTTTCTTTACACGTTTTATCAGATATACATATGATGTATTCATTTACAGCAAACTTTTAATTCAAAAACAACTTATTTGGATATAAATATATATTTTTTTATTTTCTTTGAAAAAATACAAAAAAAAATTATATAAAAAAATTAAGAGCTAATATCGACCTCTTAATACTATAACCATTGTTGAAAAAGGATGACTCAAAGATCTATAAAATAAAAAATTGGTGTGGCATTCCACCTTCGTTGACAATACGATGTCGATGTATCTAAATGTCGATTTGAAGGCCATACCTAATGTTTTCTTCTTTTCACGCATAAGATTTTGCACAAATTCTGCTTCAAATGAATATGAAAAGGTCTGCTAAAAACGGAGCGCAATTTGTACCCATTTTTACGTTATCGATATAATACAACAGCCACTCGAATACTCTCGGTAACCGTCACACCTGAGTTAGCAACAGATAAAAATGGTGAGAGCTGGCCTAATTCAGAAATAAGTCCTTGTATTCAAGAATAAATTTGCTTTAAAAACTATATACAAAGCGAATAGTATCGTAAGTAAATATTTACTTCGGACTTGCTTCCTCGCCAGTGTCAAAATAAAGCTTGAATGACTATTTAAATGTACTAGCTGCTTCAAAAACGTGTCTATAGCTACATTTCTCTGCCGGGAATGGCCAGAATTTAATTGTTCTGGTCGGCTTAGCTCTCTTGCAAAGACTTATGGGTGTAGTATAAGTAGGCATAGGGACAAAACGCGGAAAATACTAATTAAACGTACAAGTGCAGAAAAAACATATCGACCTCGTACTTTGCGCTCAGTCGATATGCTTTTCTGTGAAGTCCATATATCTTTGAATCGACCTCATAAAAGGGCTATATTTATATAGCATCTTTTCGTCTGTGTATTTAAAAGGAAGACATGCAAATAGTACATGTATTTCTTATCAAGAGCTAAAGAGGTTACGTCCCGATTAAAGAAGAAACTAGAAGGAAATTCATAAAATGAAGCAAACGGCTGTGATCCTAGTCCTCTTAATAGGTAACTTTTGTCAAAAAAAAAATCGGATTACTTTTAACATATCTGATCATGTAAAGTTACCTTAAATTTATAATGTTTACATTTTTGAAAGAAAAATACTCCGTCATTTCATGTGTATTATGTGATATGCATCAGATTTGCTATTTAAAGAAATTTTATTTACTGTAGAAGCTCAAATTTTCGTTTGGATAAAATTTCGGTGATTTGTCATCAAAAATAATTTCGTTGGCATTTAAGTTTGTTTTTTTGATATTAATCCTATTCAATATATACTACATATAGTTATATAAGATTTCGTGTGGGATTTAATTTCGTTGATAATAGGTCACAACAAAATACAAAAAATCAAATGAATATTTATGCTACTACAGTATTTACAGAGATTTATTATTGGTCCTCCTCTTCCCTTAATTTTCATTAATTACTTAATACTTGGTATTTTGATTCCTTCTACGATGAATTGATATAAAATCTTTTTAAAAAATGTACAAATTTTTAAACTCTTAAAATATTTAGGTGTTCAGTTTCCCTGAATAATGTTACAATATTGTCATATAATCCATTATTTAATTTATACGTACGTACAGTGTGTATTTGTACAAATGTTTTTCTCGTCTTGTCATATATAACATAGTTCGACCACAATGGGTTTTTTTAAAAGTTTAAAGAACTTAAAATGTTCATATTATTCTGCTTACTGTTATATTGTGAAGATAAGTTGTTAACACTGTTACCACTTGTAATATATATACATGTATTACTGACAATTCATCTATTTATAAGGAATGTCTCAAAATAATAGAAATATATCGTTAAAGGTATAAAACTACACAAATCTAATTATGGATACAAATTCAGTTGTTTATACCAGACATTATAAATAGTGTTGTCAAGTTGAGTGCAAACTGTTATCCTATTTTACAATCTCTCTTGTATTTGGAATTAAAGTCGGTAAACCTCAGCCACAGGTAATTGAGGACAGGAATCCCCACCCCCGGTATTCGACCCCTGAGCTTATTGGAAATATTTTTCACATATAATATCTATGACATTTATTCATCATTTTAACGTAAACAAACTGGAGTGGCATACCTTTCCCTATTATAATGTATAGTGTGGTATTTTTTTATTGAGCGATTATTTTAGGAGTTTTACAATTTTTTCTTATTGTACACATGATGAATAAGTGTAATAAATATTATTTGTGAAAAAATGTCAAAAAAGCCCGGGGTTGAATATGGCTGGGGGGGTGGGGAGTCCTGTCACTAAGTACCCGTGAGTTCAGCTTGACAACTATCATTTACATATATTTGAATGCAGTTAGACATTATAAAATGTTGTTGTAGTGTGTAAACTCTACCTAAATGCAATATCTATTCAAGTTTATCATTTACAATTTCTAGAGAATGTTCCAAAAAATTTTCTTTGGTTTTATTAAGTAATAGTTTTAATTTATTAGTATTCTTTAATTTTTTCTAAGGATTGTGTGCTTCTTTCATGGTAGATGCATGGCATCCTGGTAGTGGAAGTAAGTCTTATAATATGATATCATACATGTATACGTATAATAATAAGAAATTAAACAACACCTTTTATTTTATATACGAGGGTTGTTCGAAAAGTTCGTGGACTCCTGTCATATCAGATCTATTTATTTAACGTCATATGCTAACCAAATTTGGTAGAAATATTGTAATTATAAATCCAAATGGTATGTTAAAAAAATATTTTTTCAAGATTTATTTCAAACATATCCATACTTTTCATCGCGGAGCAGGTCAAAATTTAGTAATTCACACACAACACACGAAATAAATATGACAATGCCTGTAGTCATATTCTCTGAAAAATGGAGCAAAAATGGAAAAATCCTAGATCTTAAAATGAAGAACTGTTATACTGAATCATATTCTAACTTATGACTGAATATTTTAATTCGTTGAAAGGAAATCAATTTGGGGAGAAAGGTAGTCCTCATTGAAAGCGACAAAATTAATGACGGTTTTGAACGTCACAGAGGAGCAGAACTACGTAATTTTGTGTTTTATTCGGAAAAATCCTGAATTAACTCTTAAAATGTTAAAGGAATAAAATATTATGTCACTATTAAGTCGTGCATGTATTTATGAATGGTACAGGTGGTATTTGAGTGACAGAGCCTCTGTATCGGGCGAGGACAATCTGTGAAGAAACGATCTATCTAATAAAATCTTATCAAAAACTTTGAAAGGAAACATGGAAAGACATCTATAGGCGCTTCCGAGTTGCTGATCTTGTGAAAGCACAGTTAACTGGAAAAAGAAATTAAAACATTAACAAAGGAAATTATACAACGAGAACAATTGTAAGCAAAAATGAATATCAAGTGCTAGAAAAGGTTTTTAATAAGTGATTATTGAATTAAATTGTGTGAAATGTATAGGGATAGTATTTTAAAGAAATTTTTGACGCTATGTTTTTGACGTTACATTGCCGTAAAGTATGCTCCGCGGATACAAAACATGTTGATTTTAAAACGAAGTGAATCGATTTCTATTAAATGGAATAAAATGAAAATTCACACATCAACGAAAATATTTTACACATGTTATTGAACTTATTCTAAATTTCTTGAAATGTAGTATAACGAAGATTGACATCCTCCACGAACTTTTCAAACAACCCTCGTACAATGCTCATGTACTAAATATTATATTTTTGTTGAATCTGTTTTATCTTTATACGTTTATCCCAGCTATTTTATTTGCATAGTCATTAAATTACATTTAATACATGAAAAGGCGAAGATTCCCTTTTTCTTTTATTATTAAGTTATAATGAGTACACGATAGGCAGTAATGAATCTCTAAAATTGAAACACATTACGAATTGAACGCTAATACGGCCACAATTTATAGCCTGAACAAATCATCAATCAAAAAAAAATCAACAACAATTGGAATTCAGAAAAATCAACAATTTTGCTAATATTAGAATATTCGAGCACGAATCGATGGTAAACATAAAATGATACAAGGTAATACAAAAAAGGAGGAATGCAACATACATTAAGAACAATTATATCCTAAGCCATCAAACAAAGTAAGTGGTTACCAAAAATGGGCCATGACTGGGATAAAATTAAAACCTAAGCGTAATCAACAATATAGCAAAGGGCATATTGTGATATTAACAAATACCCTAACATGCAAACCGATTTAATTAACATTTAATCCAATTAATTGACTGCGTAAGTATACCTTTAGACAAAGCTTTTGAAATGATTAAAACAAATAAATGTTCAATTTACCTTGACTTAAAAATTTATAAGCAGAAGTAACATTTGGTCTTAGTCGTCAGGTCAGTTCTAATGCATAATGGAGTACGATTAGAACGAAATTTTTGCAAGCAAGTATATACACTTAATTCTATATATATTTTGAAACATAAATAACAAAACCAAAACTACTTATACAGCTCTAAATAAAACCCAAAGAAAAAGCAACAAACAAAAATTATGTCAAAAATTTGCATTTGCATATAAAATTTAATTCGCTCTTTCGATAGTTTTTAATGAATAAAAATAAATAAATAAATAATCTGTGCTTGACAAACTTAAAATATATAGGTCCAAGCCTTGAAACTATCCAGCCACATAATCTTGATTAAGTTTCATATTTTCACAATCATATTTTTTGGTTAAAAAAAACTTCATTTTAGCATCCATTTTATATTCCTAGATTGTCGTGACAACCACGACTGCCATTGCTCTCAGGGTCAAACAGCATCCTGTTACCATGGAAAGTGTCATTGTTCAGGTATTTTATTAAGGCCCCGCTCGGCGGGCGCCCTATAATGATCAGTCTGTCCGTCCGTCCGTCTAGCTGTCCGTCCGTCCGAGATCTCTTGTCCGAAGCATATCTTCTCTCTCCTTGGCCCAATCTAGCTCATACTTCACCCACAGAGTGCCTTTGGGTAATTGGTGTGCAGTGACCTTGAACCATGTTACTGATCAAAGGTCAAGGTCCTAGCAGAATTTATGAGAAGTCCTTGTTCGGAGCATATCTTCTCTCTCTGAAATATCGATGAAACGTATTTCTTCGGTATCATATTACACAGCCGAATAGTTCAATTACTCATGTGACTCAATGCTATGATTTTCAAGTTTAAAACTTTTAAAAGGCCCCTTAAATTTGAGTAAAATTTGTGTAAGGAAATCTTTTTTCCCACTCTTTTAGTTTGAACATAAAATCTTCTGCTCTTTCGTTACTAATAGATTAAATTCATATGTTCTACGCACGACTTCAGATTTTAGGCCTTAAATGACAGTAAAATTATAGATGGGGTCACGTGAACCACTCTAAAATTTTAATTTAAATAAAATTTCAAGATTTCATTCTGATGTGATGACCTGCATGTATTTGATAGAAAAGAAATCCTTTTTAAGACAGAAGATTTTTTTGGCTATATTGTCTATTACTCTTTTAGTTCCAAATATTACTCTTTTGTGCATATTATGGTCCGTTAGTTTTTTATTCAGTCAAACTCAATCCAGCGGAGGAAAAAAATCATGTATTTACAATACAATTTAAAAATTTAGATTTAAGCATCAAATGTTTGTATAAACACTGGCATTTTCCTAAACCCACCTGTGAATATCCACTTATTCGCCAAGGAAAAAAATTCAATTTGCAACTAAGAATACATCAGCTATTCAACAAATGATATGACCCTCTGACATACCTGTAACTGCAAATGAACTTTTCATTTTGTTCTCCCTATTAAAACAGCGTTCACGTTTGTTCTGAGTTTATTTAATTTTTTATTGGTTCAAAGTTCGTTAAATTATATTGTGGAGCAACAAGTGATTGAAATGTCTTTGTAATCATTAGCCCATCTAAAACAAATCTGTCTATTGAGTTGATTTTATTTCTTACAAATGGAAAATATTTTCTTAAATTCATGCTTATTGGTACGGAAGCCCATTGAGGCCAGAAATATTTTCATTGCGTTTAATTTCAATAATTTTTGCGTTTAAACGCAAAACATTGCGTTGAATCGCAAAAATTATTGCATATTGCATTTAAGCGCAAAACATTGCAATAATCATTGCGTTTAAACGCAAAACACTTTAAGTCTTATCGCTTAAGATTGCGATTAAACGCAATACTTTTTGCGTTTAAACGCAATAATATTCCGATTAAAAGCAATAATTTTGGCGTTTAATCGCAATAATATTGTGTTTAATCGCAGTAATTTTTTGGTTTAATCGCAGTAATTGTTTGCGTTTAATCTAAATAAATTGTTTAATTTAAACACAGTAATTTTTTGCATTTAAATGCAATGCTCTTAAAGCTGTTAGAACCCAACACTTTTAACCCAGCCATGAATCAATTCCTTAGGTTTCACTGCAAATTAAGAATGTTTCAATGGTATTAATAGCCATATCAATTTGTTAGTACACATCGGTCAATCTGTTTTCATCTGATTTATTTTTGATTTCATATGATTCCATCTCCTAAATTCCCGTGTTTACTGTATGTGATCAAAGGAAAGGCTGTGAATATGAATATACATATGTACTTATACATATACATAAGTCTAAACATTTCATCAGTCTTTATTTTAAACCCTTTATACAGTTACATGGTTTAAACTTTGTGGCCGCAACGTGGAGTGATAGTTTTTCAGTCATTATTTCTTTTCCAGTTTTTTATATCGAAAATCCTTTAAAATTGTTTGCATAGTTTTAAGAGTCATTCTCTGTAAGGACCACGGATGCCGTTCAAACGAATATCACAGAATTTTTCGTTATTTCTTAATTAGCAAGATATGCTTAAATTCAAACATACTCCAATAAAATAAAAGGTATTACATAAATCAGAAATTATTAAGAAAAAATTATAACAATTTGATGGATAAAAATAAACTTTTTTATTTACTGGATATGTTAACAAAATCTCAAACTACATGTCCGAACAGATATAACATTTTAAAGAGAGTCATGATAATTAACATTTCTGTGTACATGTACGTGTTTTTTTTTAAAATAAAACTTATATCAAATTACAGTAATATATAAATATAGTAATACAAATTCTATCAATATAGAATATAAAAAACCTTTTTGCTTACATGCAATACTGGTTCAAACGCTTCTCGTGCAATATCGTCAACGGAGTCATTTCTTCGCCAAACCTTGTTAGATAATACGTCGGATTCCATTATATCATATGTGTAGAGCTTAAATTAAAATGTAATAGTGGACTTAAGTTAAATAGCAAAAATGGTCTGATAACAAAGAAACTGATGTCTGCCACAATAAAAAAAAATAAGTTATTCTTGAAAATGAATTTTGTTTGTCAAAGTCAAAATTTATTTGCGAATAGCAAACCGGTATTACTTGCTAATACCTTGAACTTGGTATTAGCTAGCATTTCGTTCGAAGCAAATGAGAAGCTTGTTTTTTCTTTTCTCAGACAAAATTAATTAACTGTATTGTCTAAGAATGAATGCTGTTTTAAACATGAACCCACTTCAAACCAACTTTTCTTTTAACCACAAAAAAGTCTTTAAATACCCAACAAAATTCTTAAAGTTAGTTTTTACCGTAGTTTGACTTAAAAAATCTGTAAAACTTGTCAAAAGTGTTGTTATGTAATATGTGTGGATGTTTTATTGTATTTAAAAAATAACTTACGTTAAGTCACCTAATCAAAGGCAAACAGAAAAAAGAATGTTTTTGATTATCACAAATCACTCAATTTTCTTTTAGTATTTCTAAAATGTAAAAATGAAGAAAATTAGACAAATTAATGGAAATAATATACAGACCTCACTGTGGATACAAAGGAAAGCAAATTCTCCATTTGTCATTCCTAGTTTATGAGCAAGTAGCATATATCTCCGCATGTCCAACCAAGGTAATGCCAATAAGATAACTACAATACAAAAATATTAGTGAAGCAATCTGAAACTTAAATATTTATTTCTGCTTTATCCTAATAGTCAAAAGAAGTAAAAAAATTATTTAAAATGTACACATGACTACCTGAAAAGTATTCAAAAGAAATTTTATACATGTCAAATACTTCTCTACAAATCAAACCAATTTCATTGGCTAGATATGCATAAGTAAATCATGGCAGGGGATTCGGAATCGAGTATTTCCCTTTTAAGTTTTGATATTGAGTGGAAGTAACGCATTTTGTAGTGAAAGAGCAAGCACTTTCATGGTAACGAATCTAAACCAGTGCCTTCGCCTTCTTGTAAATCATATCTTAATCAAATCCAAAACTGTGACAAAATATATTCTAGGAAGAATGATATTTGCAAAAAAAAGAAAAGAAAAAATCCATACCCCTTGAATTGCGTTTCAATTCACTGAAAATTTGTTCTAGCTCTTTCTCGTCAATATTGTTAGATACTTCAAACGTTTGTAAGATCCTGTACAATGACTTGTTTTGTGAGTCAGAAATTGCAGACTCCAAATCCCTGTATTGATCTCGTTTGTCATAGGGGTGAAGAAGGAAGTTATGTCAAATTCCAAATCTTCTAAGTTCCCACCTACATATTGAAAACACCAGAGGAGATGGACCAAGAATTCCCCTCCAAACAGAACATGTGAAAATGTGAAAGCAGGTCATTTGATTGGTCAAGCTGGTTCAACGCTACAAGTGTTATACACCATGCATGTAGTACACGTAAGTAACTACGATTTCTGATACACAATATAATAATATTTGTTCGTAGAGTTATGAGTAGATGAATTTATTGAAAAAGAATTAAATCAAAATGAATGTAAACAGGTACATTTTACCAGTACTTAACGAATCGGTTTCTAGTTACGTATTAAATACAACCCATATCTTTGAATTTCCAAATTTTCATTGTTGTTGTTTAATTTGTTTTTCTAAGCTCTACAAATAAGTAGTACAAAAATTTCCAAAATATAAACGGTATAGGGACAGAGCTGTCAAAAATAACACCCCCCTTTTTTCCTAGTTTCGAATCGATTTTTCAGTATCGATTCAGGTGCCCTCTATTGTTGCAGACTTGATAAATGAAAACGGTCGGTCAAAATTATTGTAGAAGTATACCTTCAAGAAAATTCTACATAAAGTATATAAGTATATAAGTATTACATGTTGATTCAAATGATTATTTTTCTAAAATTAAACAATATGAAAAAGGTTGCATTTTATGTGACATGCGTTATTATAATTAATTCAATCATCTCTGAGTCATAATTTTCATGGAATATTATTGCTTTTAAATTGTTTTGATAGTGTTTTCACTCCTTTCAGCTTTTTTTGTTTTTGCATCCCGTAAAACGGCATTTTTCGTTCTTCTAAAATTCGTGATTCGTAACTAAGAAAACAACACGTGGTAAGTTTAAATGTTAAATTTCATTCAAAAGTCAATTTTCTTTTAATTTAATATTTTATCTTTTTGTATTTATCCTAAATATTGATTACATACTCAATCTGGGTCGACAACATATCGAAATTTTTATTTAGACGCATTTTTCGACACGCTTTCGTTTTCTTAGACTTGCACTTGCGCGTATTAAAATCTAGGTCGTCGGTTCAAACTGTAAATACTGTGGGAAATAATCATGCAGATATTACAAAAACACAACACAGTGGTAGAATATTCATCCTTTTATTGTATTAACCTAGTAAGGTTTTAAAAACCCGTCCCTATGTTTTTCTAGAATATCTAAATAAAAAAAATATTGGATACTGGCAAATATTCGTTACTGGTAAAATGTACAATCCAAAGACAATACTCAAGCATTTCTATCTACATATGTAGGTCTTAGAAGTTGGTAAAATAGCTACTTTGGGTAGCTTTAACCTACATACATTATAGCTATTAACAGCTCTGTGGGTAGAATAAGAAATAATCTTTGGACTTGACCTTGTAAATTTCATTTTCCTTGTTCATCTTGAACACTATATAATGATGTATGCATTAAAAGTTTAACAAGATTTAAATTAAAGACTTTCTCCAATTTGAATTATTGTAAACAGTTATTTATTTTAAACCTGTCAACATACAAAACTAAATAAAAAGAACTGTTAAATATGTGGTGAATGGCAAACAAATTAACAACTCATTCTTATATAATTGTGCTTTAATTAGTACCTGTAAGGAATTGAATTATTTTTATAAAAATATACAATTTATTGTAGCATGCTGCTGTGTGACCATGTGAGGGGCATCACAAGGAAGGGGAAGATATTTAGATCATTCATGGAGCCTTCAACATCGTATTAAAACCAAATTATAAAGAGGTATAGTGTCCATGTACTATAATTTTGACCCAATGGCCTTGACTTCTATATCTTTCAAGAAATTTCAAGAAATTAGACATTTGTAATAAATTTTTATGGATAGAGGATACAGCTTTCATGTTCCATATATACATTACTTACTATTATTGACCCACTTTTCAAGACTTATAAAAGCATAATTACTGTTAAGTGAGAGAATGTAGGAGGATAATTGATACATTACATATTAGACATGTAAACGTTCTGTAATGTTCCAAATTCTACCCTTTTGAAATCATCC
Organism: Saccostrea glomerata; assembly: GCA_003671525.1. Taxonomy (NCBI): domain Eukaryota; kingdom Metazoa; phylum Mollusca; class Bivalvia; order Ostreida; family Ostreidae; genus Saccostrea; species Saccostrea glomerata. Next base: position 590,834 of record PRKT01000302.1, on the reverse strand, counting down.
TTATTATTCTATACAAATACTTTTCACTTTAAATTCCATTTTTGTGCAACTTTGAATAAGAAATTAAACTACACTGTAAAACTTATTCATTTTATTCATTTAATCATGACCCAAGTTGTTATTTTCAAAATTTTTGACAAGAGTTTGTACCAGTTTCCTTAAGAAACCTCTCTACACTGAACACTAAAGAGTTACTTTTTTGCAGTTGAGTGATCTGCCCTTAGATTTAAATGCCAATAAATGTACATTTGCAGTATATTACTCAGTTTATAATCAAATCAAGTATTCTTAACATTTTAAAAGGGCAAGATTGTTTAAACTATAAATTATAAACATGTTATTTACATGTATCTTCTCCATAGAAGTAAATAGCAATTATTTCTACTGATACTGTGTTGTGTTTGAACATTTTTCCTGGGGTTAAATGCCATGTACATGTATCATGTATTGAAAATGAAATAGAGAGGCTTATTATTTACATCTTTATTCAATATAATTTTCGCAAAGTCCAAAAATCATTTTGCACTGGTGTAGAGAGGATGTATGACCTGTTACATGTAGAAGTGTAATTGTTTTCATGATCCATTTAGTTCCATTAGTCATTTTTAACTTAAGTCTTGTATTATCTAAATCTAAATTCTTGTATTGTCTATTACAGAACTCAAGAAGCCAGAGTTTTACATTTAGTCATGACTAGTCATGACATTCAGCAAATGAATGAGTATCTGATGAAAATTAGTGAGAGTTTTCAGAGAATGGGAGATACCGGTGGGACACCTACACTAAGTCTGCTAAATTATACTACAACAATATAATGACAAAACTGACTGCTGTTATTCTCCCAAAGAACATCAAAGAAAGAGTGAAGAGTCTTACAGTATCTGAAGAAAATCCAAGTCTTGCCCAGTATTATACCTGAAGGAAGTCTTGACCACTTATCCTGAAGTTATTCATGCATAATAACATGGGTTCACTGTGCACTACTTTGAATATGCTTCAAATAATTTTTAAAAAAGATTTTAATAACGTACATTCTTAAATAAAAGATAAAAAGTGTATAAACAGTAGTCTCATTGCATGTAAAATGATAAATTCCATCCTTTGTTACAATTATTGAATTTTTTATAAAATTGACAGAAAAATTAAAGAAATCTATGTCAAAAGTATCTATTATTATTTTTAAGGCTTAAGGATAACGTTTACTTGGATGACAAAAATATTAACTGATTAAAGTGAAAAACCACCTATTGTACATCTATGGCCTGTAATCAAGTTGAAAATCTGAATGATAAGAACTCTTATTACTTACATGTATGGCCTCATTTTACTTTTGTTGTCCTTATTCTGCTGGTATTATAATTTTATGAGCTCAATAATCAAATTATTAAGATATGTTGCTGTGAATGGTTTGTGTTCATGTGTACATACATATTTTTGAAATTCTTCATTGTGTATCAATCAATTACAAGTATATGAAATAATGTTTGAGCTTTAATATACACTATTATTGCGACAAGGTGTTATAAAACACATAGAAAATTTACTTTTTGAATGACATATTGCAAGAAATAAAAGTATCGATACAAATTGAAAAAGTTATAAAAAAAAAAATAATTAGCCCGAACTTTCTCTGCACACCATAATCTTTTATATTTTCTTTGAAAAAAAAATAATAATAATCATTTAATTTTCAGTTTTATTTTCAGTAATTGTTTATTTAGTCCATTTAAACCATTTTGGATTAAACATGTTGTACTTTATAGCATTCTGTTTCTGTAATCAGAAATCCTGACTTAAGGTCATCTCCAGTCGATTCCTGAAAATGTGGAGAAGCAATTATACTATATATTCTTCAGTTAACTTTCAACTCTTGACCTTAGCCTTACGTTTTGATAGAATCAATAAATTAACTTTTCATCGACTCTTTTTTAAGCTAAATTTGTACGTTTAATAGCTGAAGAAGATAGAATTTGAGTCATTGAACAGGTGTCATTAATCCCCAGCCTTTTCCTCATTAAAAAAAGGGGGGGATGAAATATCTGGGGTTTTTTATATCTTCACTATACCTACATTTCATTTAAAAAATGGATAAGTAGCATGATTAATATACACTTCAGTATTGTTAAAATTCAGCCACAAACGTGATTTTGAACCGATAAAAACATGAAATGAAAAAAAAAATCCCATGAATGGTTGCCCTGGTAACCACTTCTGTGTTGCTATCCGCCCCTAAAATGATATATTTTCATTCATTTTTATCATTTAATTCTCTCTTAAGGTTGTTTAACATAAACAATGTCCTCAAAAGAGAAATACAAACTCTACAAAATATACCATATACAATGTGTAACGCAGTTTTCAAATCCGTATTTGAGGAAATTCGGGATTATGGGACATTTTCTTTTTGATATTTCCCGAGTAATCTGAAAAACACATGTTGGGAATCTATATGAAATGAAAGACTATAGTATAGATATTTGGAATAAACAAGAAGTTTAAAAAACCTATCTTGGAATTAAATGATAAATATAATTGAAATACGGAGTAAAATAGGTTTTTCTGCATTTTGAAAAAAGCACCAAATTTGATATTTTTAGCCTCCTGTCAGCTTGAAACACTTCAGACTAAAGATTTAAATCCTAATTATTTTAATTATATAAGAATGCTTAAAATATATTATATTATTGAAAGTGTTCATATTTTTCGCGTTTAAAAAAAATGTGGGGGTTAAAAATGCTATATTTCATGTAATAGAACCTGTCAAAATGGCCATATTTCCGTTAGTAACGGTTGCCATGGCAACGGACATCCCGAAACATGAACTAAGGTGATTTTCTCAGTTAGACACCCGTGTACACTCTAAATGCAAAAAATTACGTATTTCGGAGACATTCGTTTTAACGGCCTCCTTGGATTCTTTGGTTTTTACAGAGAATGACTCTTAAAGTTTAAAAGTAGAGAAAACAATATAGGAAATGTTGTAGTTTGTAAGCAACTGACCAAAACTTTAACAAGAATATAGATATCTATACATGTTAAGGCTTTATTTCTTTCTTAGGTTGTGTTTGTTTTTACATATCGACTTCTTTGTCCTTTTTAAATCCATACCAATGATTAAACCATTTAGAAAATGCTTCTTCAGAAGAATCTGATTCTATAAAGCTTAACTATACACAATTCTCATAAATTAATGTACAAAAAAGAAAAAAAAATTATTGAGATTAAATGCAAATATTATTGCAATTTAACGCAAAAATTATTGCGATTAAACCCAAAAGTGTTTAAACGCAATCTTGCGATTAAACGCAAAATGCTTTGCGTTTAAACGCAATGATTGTTGCGATTAATTGCAATGACTTGCATTTAAACGCAAAGCATTTTGCGATTAAACACAATATAAAATAATTCTTCCTCTGAACTGGCCTCGACGGGCTTCCGTATATTGGCACTGCTTGCATATTAATACACGGTACATGTAGTACTATTAATTTTTTCAGGCAGTTCACAAACCTCGCTTCAATCCCATGTTTGTCAGCAGAGTTCTGAATGTCATGGTTGTCAAAATCACCAACATCCATATTGTTTCAACCACCACTGTACCTGTGTAGGTAAAGGAAAACCTTTAAGTACACGTAGTAGGTTTACATTTAACAACCTTATATATTATGCACTGTAGAGAAGCAATAGACATCTTAGAAACTGTAATAAAAAATATTCAGACGTTTCATCGTGAAGACTTCAGCAATTTTTATAAATGAAATTATACAGAAGTTGAACAACATCCAAAAAGAAAAGTGTTGAACTTTTTTTTCTAGCCACAGAGATCATTCAAAATTTGATATTTCTGACATCATATTTATCCCAAAGTTCGTACCATTTGAATTTATTTTTAAAACATTCTTGTCAAACTTGCTAACTTTTTGCACTTTTAAAATGCATATATGTGAATATATATTATACAGAAAGTATAGTCATACTCTGAAAGAAGAAGACTGTTTTCCCTATGTGGCCGTCTTCTTATGCAAATTTTCCTTTTAACGTCTTAATCTCGAAACTTTGCGCTTTTAAAATAAAAAACATTTTACAAATGATCGACTGAGTAATTTAAAAATCTTAAGCTCATTTGAAATTGTTTCGAAATAAATTATTATTCTGTTAAGAATTGGTTGTGTAAATATATCTTTGGATAAAGCTTTTGAAATAATTAAACCAATTAACCTTGACTTAAAAATTTATAAACAGAAGTAACTTTGGGTCTTAGTCGGCGGTTCTTTTATAATATTGGCCAAGCTCATTGTGCATTATGGGATACGATTTAGACGACATTTTTGCAAGCAAGAATGATATGGAGATAACGAACAGTATTTAAACTCAAAGTCCATAAAACAAAAGCAAAAAAGGAGCAGAACAAAACCCGGACCACCGAAACATCAGAGGTTGGATCAGGTGCCATGGAGGAGTGAGCATACCCTGCTGACCAGTCACATCCGCCGTGTGCTTGTTGTCATGATAGAGAAATAACGGAAAAATCCGTCGTCAATCCACTGTATAAATAATGGACTAACAATTAGTATGAATAACGTCAATCAGCATTTGAATTAATGATAAATTGTATTTGATGACAAGGTCGTTGTATCGACCATAGAACTTACGAAATGATGACTTTAAAGGAGACTGATGATATTATTGTTTCATCAACTTGCTTGTCAATAATTTACCTCGTTTTAGAAATTGTTCATACGTAGAGCATGTTCTTGCGTATCGAATCAACTGAGATATTTATACTCCGTATGCAGGTGATGAAGGTATATTGCTGCACAAGTAAGGGGAGTTGACGATAGAAAAGTTAAAGTCATCACGTTTATCATATATAGCTTGGTTGTTAGATTACCATTAACGTCTTTTTCAAGTAAAATGTCCAAGAACGAAACAGATGTGTCAGATTCTGTGTATCTCTTATCTCAAGCAGATGTGTCAGATTCTGTGTATCTCTTATCTGAAGCTCACCAGGATATATCATACACTGTATCGACGTAAGAATGGAAATTACCATTGTTAATTGACAATACGTCGTTGATATATCTAAATGATGAGTTGAAGGCCACAGCAAGTGTTTTCTTCTTTTCATGCATAAGATTTTGCAAAAATTCTGCTTCATATGAATATAAAAAATATGGTCTGCTAATAACGGAGAGCAATTGGTACCCATGGGAATTCCAATTGATTGTTGGAATTCCTGGTCCCCAAAAACCACATAGATGTTGTCAATCAGATACTAAAGCATCTCTTTGATGTCAACTTCAGAGTATTTGTGAGTGCAATCGAATGTGTTTTAACAAAATAATTTTGCAAATCACCAATGACCAGGTAAGTAAATTTACGAGTTCCATTTTAATTGAAAAGCAGCTGTTAATTATATCAAAAAGTATCAAAAAACACTTCATTTTTTATATATTTTTCAACATAAATAAGAAAATCAGAAATACTTATGCAGCTCTAAATGAAAACCAAAGAAAATGCAACAAACAAAATATATGTCAATAATTTGCAGTTGTACATAGAACTCACTTGCTCTTTAGAAAGTTTTCAATAAATATTTTAATTGTGTTTGTCATACGTAAAATATGAAGGTCCAAGTCTTGAAACTATTATATATCCAGCCACATAATCTTGATTAACTTTCATATTTTCACAATCATATTTTTTGATTAAAAAAACTTCTTTTTAGCATCCATTTTATTTTCCTAGATTGTCATTACAACCACGACTGCCATTGCTCTCAGGGTCAAACAGCATCCTGTTACCATGGAAAGTGTCATTGTTCAGGTATTTTAGTGCTTCTGTGATTGTCTTAAAGAAATCTTTATATAAGAGCTTATTAGTGATTTTAGACATTTCATTTTTAACTGTAAGAAAACAACTCCAAAAACCAAGCAATACAAATACAAAGTCTTTTTAAATGCTTATATATTTTTATAAATATATATATCTATATTTTTAGACAATTCACATACCACAGCTCCGTCCAGTAGCTCCAATCATTGTGTGCATACTTCTGATTGTAATGACTGCCCTGGTTATCTGGTTCCTCATTGTTTTAACTTCCGCTGTGCATGTACAGGTAAAAATCAAAAGGAAGATGAAAGAGGAAAAAATCTAATATCTTTTCATAACCCTTCAAGGCAAAATATACAAATTTACTGCACTATTTCTTTCTCATATCTTAATCATGTTAAAACACGAGTTTTAATTGCACAACACACGGGAAGACAAGGATAGAAACTATAATACAGAAGCTATGTTATTTCAACACCATGGAATTTTAAAATATAGTATAAACAGATTAAATAGTTTTCAGAAGTGATAACAATAATTATGATGAATAGTGATTACTCTAAAAAAAAAAAACCCACAAATCAAATCTGTGAAATGGGTGAAAAAAATCTTTAACTTCAATCCATGCATAATTAAAAAAAGAATATTATTCTACAGATTTGATTTCATATTATTTCAATGTTTCATTAGTATTTGTTCAAAATGAAGGGAATTACGTTTATTTCTTTTAAAGTTTGATATTTTCTCTTTCAAAAGATTTTGTCTAACAAACGGACGATTTATTAATGAGCATATATATATAACTAAATGCATGTGGAGTAGGAAGTGAAATTGCAAGTTTGCAAAATTGTATACCATAGGTTAGTAGGTGTTCGAAATAAAATGTTTTAACACAGATAAAAAGACGCTGCTATATAGCATTAGAAGATTGTTTGATTGAATGTTGTTAAACGTCCCTCTCGAGAATTTTTCACATATGGAGACGCCATCACCTGACGGTATAGAGCTGCAAATTTTGTCCTATGCAGTCAGGGCCATTGAGCAGTGAGGGATCTTTTTCTTGCCAACATCGGACCTCGGTTTATACAGTCTCATCCGAAGGACCGGTCTCCACGTCCCACAGTGGGAATCGAACCCACGACGTAAAGACCAACTTCATACTTTGCTGCTCTATAGAGCAGACGTTTAAACTACTGCGCCAAACGGGCGACTAGCATAAAAAGAAGTAAAGGATGAATTTGCTCAGCTGGTGGCAAGAATTTATTTTAATAGAAAAAAGGCTTTACACATCAAATACACAAGGAAAAGAACAGCAATAAAGACATATCTATTTCTCTGAATATGTTTACATTTACAGAACACCCAACGTTACCGACGAAAAATTGTAACCAAAACACTGACTGTTCCAGTTGTTCTGAACATCATGTAGGATTTTGTAGCGACTATAAATGTACATGTACAGGTAATGAGCTTTATAGACACAAAAGGAAAATTTGTATTTATGGTGACTATATATATATGTAAATGAACATTAGGTTTATATCTATGTCTGGCCTTTAAATGCTAAATAAACGTATGATAAAAAAAATAGAAATTCGCGAGTAAAATGAATCAAAATATAATTCAATGGTTTTTTTTTAATAATTTGTACATTATGTATGTGGTTTAACGGTTCTACTCAAAAATTTTTCACTCATATTGAGACGCCACAATTGCCGGTGGAGAGCTGCAAATTTGGTCAAATACTAGGTACTCAAGGCCTTTGAGCAGCGAGATTTTTAAATTACTTTTGAATCAATGTTTCAATACCATTATAAATTAAAAACTGACATTTGGTCCTATACAATGTATCAAATTTCAATGCCATTTGATTTTTGAAGTTGAAAATTTTGCATCAATTTGCTGCATAATTGTTAAATCATAAGAAGAAAACCTAACATGCAGTCGAACAAGCGATTCTTGATGTTAAAGAGGTTTTGAATGAGCATCCTACCTGTTAACTGTTAAAAACTAACCATAAAATGACATTAATTTCCATAACGTGTATCTATTCAGCAGTTTTACTTTTTTCTGTTTCAAAACTGAAACTTTTGTCTCCGAAAATATTACGATGATAAGGGATTTTCATCAGTAAGTCAATTCTTAAAATCAAAATTAAAATCGAGTTCGTAGCTCATTTGATTTATTTCTTTATAGGAAGTATCCACTGCAGTGTTGGGAATTGTGATCATTTTGGATGTCCCAGCGGTTCGAATCCAGAATGTGAAGTCGTAAATGGTCATCATCGGTGCACTTGTAAACGTAAGAATCTATAATAATTTTCATTTTATATAAGCTTACAGTAGATATAACTTTTCAACGGTTGATTCTCGGACTTTCATACTTCACATATGTATTCTTTGTGACAAGAATTTTCATTGGACACTAACAACTTTGACCTTTTGACCTTGAAATTGGATATTTCTGTTCTTTTTATAAACTTAAACCTTGACAAAAACTTTTGAAAGGTAAGGACATATGCTTTAATATTCTAAACGTATTATCCTTATCAGGAGAACTTTCATTGAATTCCAAGAACTTTGACGCTTTGACCTTGGAGTTTGACCTATTTTTTGAAAAAAAAATGGGTACCCTCCTTGGCGACAGGGACTTACAACAACCAATATACTGTTTGCGAAAATTCAGCAAATTATCACTGATTATGTTTGATTGGCTTTAAGACACATAGCATATTTGATAGGCATAATCTTGGTGATAGTTCACAATGTTTTAAATAAACATTTGACAGTTAAGAGCTTAATACTTAAAGGTCACCCTTTGTTTTGGAAAATGAGTGAAAAGGACAACGTGTGAGAATAATTTAACAATTATTTTTAAAAATCAAAATTTGTAGTTATCCACGTTTTTCTGAAATTTAAACAGATAATTAAACTTGAATCCATTGCTTCAAACCCTCAAAACAAATTTAGTATTAATTTACAATAAGATGCACTTGACAAAAACAGCAAAAACCTGAGAAGAGCAAAGAGTTGGAAGAAAACAAAAAAAGTTTTATATGCTATTTCTTAAAAATTAGTGGTTTTGTTGTTCAAATTTTTATTCCGAGATGCAGTTCAATTTCAAAAGTAGTCTATAGAATGCAAAATGTTTGCAAAAAAATCGAAAGGTTCATGAGAGGAAGGAACCTGAATCAGGAATCCATTACATTGAATTTCTTCTTGACAGTGTCCAAATCCACAGATCATGAAGGGTAAAGGAGTGTTTGGGATAAACAGAAAAATAATGTTTTGTCACAACAGCAATATTCGCTAGATAGTTCAACCTTTGATTTGTTTCATTTTCACAAATTGAAAAAAAAACACCTTTCAGAAAGAAAAAAGCACAGGAAATCTTATACTCTGCCATATTCCAGTATACGAAGGGCCATACTCAAAAATGTGTTAAAAAACAATTATTTAACAGCCCTCCTAATTTCCAGAAATTACAGAATTTAATTTGGAGAAAAGAATAATCTTCGATATGTAATGGTTATAAGCCGAAAACTGTCCATTATGTCAGATATTAGACGACCCGAGGCGCGTTAGCGCCGAGGAGAGTCTAATTTCTGACATAATGGTCAGTTTGAGGCTTATAACTTACTTAAAACCTTTCACCATTGTCGAACACTTCCATTGTTAACTTATTGGACAGCCACAGGTAAGGTCTCGTTCTGCTTGGATGACTACCTGGCACTGTTCATCAAGTTAGGCCAAAGAAAACCAGTTTTAGTTTTTCTTCTGTCTTTATTAATAGTAGGAATAATCGAGAGGTGTTTTATATCAATAAATATGAACATTAACTTTGTTTAGTCTTATTTATCCGCTTTGCGACATTTTTATTTATACTGCGCATGCGTAAAAGTCAGTTCTACTAAATTCTTTACAATTTATTTATTTTACAACGCAACGACCACGGATGAAGACGTACATTTTTAATTTCGAAAAAAAGACCTTCAGAATCGGGTGTTTTGACGATGCCATTTACACCAAGATGCCTCAGTTAAGGTTTTTACTGTGTAATCCGGATACATGTATATATTCTTATGTTTCGGAATTTGCAAGAAACAGTTCACGTGAAAAGGTAATTTTTGTAAAGCAATAGGATTTGAAGGATTTTACTCAAACAACTGTTTAAGCATTTTCTATGAAATTGAGAGGTTATTCCTGATGTATTTTTTAAAAATGCAATTATCTTTTGTAAGCAGGTTTCGAACTCAGAAGGATTTTACTCCAGCCACTCCTTAAAACGACAGATACTCGCTTAAACGACGCAGGACTAGGTGCACAAATGGTCATAAATCACCGGACGAAATTACAGATTCCGTTGGAATTTCGGGCTAAATTTTGTGCTAAATGCTGAAAAATGAATATTTCAATAAACAAAAAGTCCAAGGTTGTGTGAAAGAAAACACATGCTTCTCATTCATCTTTTGTGTCCATTGGATTCTATATATGTTCCGTGGAACAATCATTGTGAAATTAATCTTATCATATAGCAATGAACGGCGAATTTAGGAAATTTATGATCGGAGCCACGGATGCGTTTACAATAATGAATCTGAGACATTCAATTCACTGGATTATTTGTGCCATTTTCAATAGGATTTTTTGTGAAATATTAACATTTAACGCTACTAATTTCCTACATTGTTCATATTAAATTGTTTGTCTTTTCAGTGGTGTTTACTTATTTGCCTCGCCCTTTGTTCTCATTTTAACGTACCTGTCCAATAAGTTGAATCTTATTGGACACCTACAGGTAACTTATTGGACGGGATGCAGGACAATAACAAATTTATTGAAACAGGTTTAACAAAAGATGACGTCACAAAAATGTTTTAAGTTGCCATATGGGGGCATCAGTTTTTCACATACACATCTTGTTTTAACAATATTTTATTAAATTTTTTCTGTGAATTACATTTGAAGTCAAAATTTAGTTATTTCCTTATTATTGTGAATGCTGATTTATTATATGATCGATATATGAATGATATCTTTCTGTCTATATATTTATTTCTTAAGAGCATAGTTTCTGATTCAAAATGCTTTTTCTGTGATCGACTGTGGCTCACAGCATTTGATACAATCCTAGACATTTTTAGCATATAGACAACATTTTTTAATCGAAAATTGTCCTTTATGTTTAATAAAATATTCCTTATAGACATGAAAAAAGTTTCTGATTTCAACCAATTATGTACAGATAAAGCAGGGGTTTCAATATAAAATTGAAAATATATTATTTATCTATTCTGTAAAAGTGATTTTCAGTTCACCTGAGCTGTAAGCTCAAGTTTGCTTTTCTGAAACCTGTTGTCCGTCATCTGTCCGTCTAGCTGTCTGTCTGTCTGTCCGTCTGTAAACTTTTCACATTTTCAACTTTTTCTCAAGAACTACTAAGCCAATTTTAACCAAACTTGGTCCAAAGCATACTTGGGTGATGGGAAGTATAAATTGTTTATATGAAGGGCCAAGTCCCCTTACAAGGGGGAGATAATCAAGAAAATACAAAAATAGTGTTGGGTCATTAAAAACAATCTTCTTCTTAGGAACCACTGGGCCAGAAAAATTGAAACTTATGTGGAAGCATCCTAGCAGTGTAGATTCTAAATTGTTCAAATCATGACCCCCGGGGATTTGGCGGGGCCAAAATAGGGAATCCAAATTTTACATTTAAATATATAGAAAAATCTTTAGAAATTTTTTTCTCAAGAACCACTGGGCCAGAAAAGCTGAAACTTTTGTGAAAGCATTCTGGCGTAGTGTAGATTCTTAACTGGTAAAATCATGATCATGACCCCAGGGGATAGGGCGGACCACAATAGGGAATCCAAGTTTTACATTGAAATATATATGAAAAATCTTCTTCTTAAGAACCACTGGGTCACAAAAGCTAAAACTTATGTAGAAGTTTTACATAAGAAAAATCTTTAAAAAAAATTCTTCCCAAGATCAACAGGGCCAGAAAAAGCTGAAACTTATGCGGAAGCATCCTAGAGTAGTGTTGATTCTAAATTGTAAATCATGACCCCTGAGAGAGGAGGGGTATATGGCTACCATAAGTATCACAAGGGGAAAATTCTTGTAAAAAAAAAAAAACAAAGTTACTCAGGTGAGCGATGTGGCCAATGGGCATCTTGTTTTATTAAGTGAATATCGAATATTAGATACATGTGTTGTGCAAGATTTTTGCACTTTTTTTATTTCCACAATAAAATTTCCCTGCTATGACCCCAGTCCTGATAAAGAAGCAATTATCTTTTAGCACAATCCTAATTCTTCAACAATTTATCTAAATTCACAATACATGAACTAAAAGTGATTGAGTTCAAAAACATGAAGGAAAAAATTGCAAACAATTATTGTTATTGATAATTTTTCTAGCGTCAACGTCTGCCACTATCAGCCACTGCAGTGACAATTCTGACTGCACCATTTGTTCTGACTATCAGATTGGACAGTGCATCCACAACCAATGTAACTGCTCTGGTAGGTGTACAGATTTTGTACGTACAATTAAGACTGAAAACGTGGTATTATTTCTATAAATAATTTAAAAAAAAAAAAGCTTTAACAACAAAGACAAATCCTATGTAAAAGTATTGTCTCACACTAACATCACCAGACACCTATATCAAATGTGATTTTTTTTCTTTAAAGAACCTCTAAAAGGTATTGATAGATTGTAAGCGAATTAATTTTGACATCCTAACCTCATATATAAATATTTAACTTTACCAACTGTTTTTATTTATTTTCCCCTAGCAAAATAGGCTCAACTAGGATATATGGATAAGTAGTCCCGATAAAGATATTTTCATACGCCAAATTTGAATTAATGCACCTTGCTTTATAATCGGATTCATGCACCAAATTCGAATTAATGCGCGTTGTTAGAAAATGAAAAGGAAATTAGAAGATGTTTTCCAGCAGAAGACGGGTTGACAGGTCGACAAGTTGACAGGTCGACAGGTCGACGGGTTGACGGGTCGACTGGTTGACAGGTCGACAGGTTGACAGGTCGACAGGTCGACGGGTTGACAGGTCGACGGGTAGACAGGTGGACGGGTTGACAGGTCGACAGGTCGACGGGTTGACAGATCGACGGGAAGACAGGTCGACGGGTTGACAGGTTGACAGGTCGACAGGTTGACGGGTTGACAAGTCGACGGGTAGACGGGTCGGCGGGTAGGCAGGTCGACTGGTTGACCCCTAGGTTGGTTAGAGGAACAGCCCTTATCTATCATGTTCGATAACTGACCCTAATCTCTCAGGTGGGTTTTGGAACTAACCCTCATCTCTCAGGTGGGTTCTGGAACTAACCCTAATCTCCCAGGTGGGTTCTGGAACTAACCCTAATCTCTCAGGTGGATTCGAGAACTAACCCTAATCTCTCAGGTGGATTCGAGAACTAACCTTAATCTCTCAAGTGAGTTTGAAACTAACCCTAAATTCTCAGAGGGTTCAAGTACTAAATCTAATCTCGTAGCCGGGTTTGAATACTAACCCTTATCTCTCAAGAGGATTTGAAAACTAACCCTATATCTCAGATGGGTTTGAAAATTAATAAGAGGTGTCAACTGTCGACCTGTCGACCTTTGTGATAACATTGTAGGTTAACCAATAAAAGGTGACAACTGTCGACCTGTCGACCTTTGTGGTGACACTGTTGATTAGTAAGAGGTGTCAACTGTCGACCTGTCGACCCTTTTGATGTCAATGTAGGTTAACCAATAAGAGGTGTCAACTGTCACCCTGTCGACCTTTTTGGTGAAACTTTTGATTAGTAAGAGGTGTCAACTGTCGACCTGTCGACCCTTTTGATGTCAATGTAGGTTTAATGTGGAATTGTCAAACATTTTTTTGTAAAGGGGACTTTTTATGGACTATTTTTAAAAGGATTTATTTGGAGTAATAAGGCAAAATATTCCCACTATCTACTATAAAAGGAACTATTTCTTATCAAATTTTAAATTTGAATGATGTTAATCGGTTTTATGGAACTACTTATCCGTATATCCTAGTTGAACCGCAAAATATTCTTTAATTGATCAGTATATCATAGTTTCCTTCCTCATTGTGAAAGCCCAGAAATCATTACAGATGTATGCTAGATTTTATGAGGATTTTTAAAGAAATACATATACCAATGGCCATTTAAGCAAAATTTCCTGTATTTGCAATATTAAATTACCTCTAAATTTTTTCTTTGCAATCTGTACAGTGGGTCTGATTCGACTGTTAAACAGTGTTATTTGTTTAGGATTTAAGAATAAGAATTGCCATTGCGATCTGAAAAAAATATACTAACATCATGATTTTTTAAAGCTGGAATGCCATGCATTTACAACAATGATTGTCATGGGTATGGTTGTGGAAGCAATTTACATCCACAATGTGCCAACCTAGACGGTCACTCTCGATGTCTTTGTGAAGGTAAGTGTTTTCGAAGCGGTGAATATCTTGTGAAACGGTAATTGAATTAACAACGTGAACATTCTATTTTTACCTTAGCATCGTCACCATTCGCCAGACACGAATGTGAACAAAGTTCAAACTGTACGAAATGCTCCGACTATCAAGTTGGCCAGTGCAACAACAACCAATGTACCTGCTCTGGTAAGTGTGTAGAATTATACTAACAATGTAGAGTGACCATTGGGTAGCATTAAATAGATGATAAAGAGAGAAAACCTATACAATTGTACAGATTGATGTACGTTCAGTTTCCTCATATGAGTAGGGAAAATTTAAAGAATCGTTAACATTTTGCAGGTGCGTATAAGATAATTGCGATCATTATCTATTAAATTAGGGAATAACTATTTCCTAATTTGGTATTTGTGACCGTTAATGCTGATTTAACGGTCGCAAACTGAGTTTTACCGGCGACGCGTAAGTGGAGTCGGTAAAACGGATGTTATTAGTTATTCCCATTCCAATGCAATCTGTACATTGTGTTTGTTGTTTACGTCTTGTTGACGTTCTGTTATATGGAATACGTCATGGAGCATTGTTTTTGCGTTGCTCTATTATGACGTCACAGTGGAAAGCTTTCACTCTCGTTAATGCACGTTTTACTGCTTCAAACATCAGTGCATTAGCCAATCAAAATGTGTTTTACAAAACAATTATATTAGAATCTAAAATTATGTATGAAAAAAGTAGAGAAATGCTTACGATATCACATGTCGGTATTTTAAAATTAACGAGCATAGAATTAATTAATGGATCAGACAACCAAATACATGTAGTCTGATTTTTTACACTGTAAATAAAGACTCAAATCTGTCGTGTGATCAAGAGATTCAATAAGAAAATACATGTTGCTGATTTAAAAACAAATTAACCTTCACTTACTACTGATCAATTAATGCGATTTTCTTTCTATAGCCAGAATGTCCTGCATTTACAACAATGATTGTCATTGGTATGGTTGTGGAAGCAGTTTATATCCACAATGTGCTAATCTAGACGGTCAATCTCGATGTCTTTGTGAAGGTAAGTATTTTTGAAATGGCGATTTACATATGAAACCCTTATAATTATCAACATGAATTTTCTATTGTCTATTTAGCATCATCACCATCCACCAGACACGAATGTGAACAAGATTCCGACTGTACGAAATGCCATGAATATCAAGTTGGCCAGTGCAACCACAACCAATGTACATGCTCTGGTAAGTGTGTATTTTTTTTTTAAATAAAAGTTAAAATTGTGCATGTGAGTATAATGGAAATGCGATTAACACCTATATTATCTTTTAAAATTATGTATGAGAAAAACAGGAAGAAAGTTTACGTTCACTTTACCACATGTCGGTCATTTGAAAAGTTAAAGTGCATAAAATTGACTAATGGATCAGACAACCAAGTACATGTAGTCTGATTTTTTCAACTGTAAATACAGACTCAAATCTGTCTGGTGTTCGAGAGATTCAATAAGAAATACATTTTGCAAATCTAAAACAAAATGTCCTTAACTGAATACTTATCAATTAATCATGGTTGCACATTGTTAATTTTTGCAAATGTAAACTTCATTACTACAGTAAGTCTTCATTTCTACAGAAGGTATGAAAGTTTGCAAGGTTTTGGCTTGGAATAGGAATAGGAGGGAAAATAATAAGAAAATATAAAATGCAATTGAAAAGAAGAAGAAATTTCTCTAGTCCGAATTTAGGAAAAAGTAATAAATGTTACAGTGCGATTTCTTTCTATAGCCGGAATGTCTTGCAGTTACAACAATGATTGTCATGGTTATGGTTGTGGAAGCAGTTTATATCCACAATGTGCTAATCTAGACGGTCACTCTCGATGCCTTTGTGAAGGTAAGTATCTTTAGTAATGGTGAATAGTTCCTTATAAGTGAATTCATTTGACATGAATTTTCTTTTCTCACCTTAGCAACGACACCATCAAACAGACATGAATGTAATGGGAGTTCCGACTGTACTAAATGCCCAGTATATCAAGTTGGCCAGTGTACCCTCAACCAATGTTCCTGCTCTGGTAGGTGTAGAGAGTAATAAGGACCAGTAAGACTTGGATTTCTCATGATATATTTAATAAGTACAACAAATAAAGAAATACTCGAGTGTAAAAAAAAAATGAATGGGAATATGTTTGTTAATAAATTAATCTTGCGGGAAGTATTTTTTGTTAGAAAGCGGTAATCATTTTAACAATTATTAGGGAGGGAATCTTCTCATATGTATTGCATTGTTTAAAAATGAATGAAATTCTAACAGAATCAAGAAGACACTTTCACTAAGTGATGGTTTGAATAGGTTTCCATTCGACTGTTTTATTCTAGAAGCAAGTTCAGATTCTATTTTTCAATGACATAAACATTACTTTAACCAATCATTTGATGCCTACTTCTTTTTATTCTAAAAATTTAATCAATTTTCTGTTTGCACGAAATGATTCTACCACAAAGGGTCTATCAGATGAAAATACCAAATCGACATAAACAAATGACCAAAAATAGATCGATATATTGCCGAATGCAAATTTTCTTTATTTTTCTACGGATAATTTATTTTTTATTATGCTTCTTATATTTATTTTTGTATTTTTATGTATGACTTAGAGAACAACTGAATCATGAAAAAAAAATACAAAATGATATGAACATAAAACTTCTGATCGTTTACTTAAAGAGAAAAACGCCATTTACCGAATCAAATTTTATTTTGCTCAAATCTGTTATTAGATTAGATGCTTTTAAAGCTAGCAAGTTTGTAATTTGTTTGGAAAATCACGTTAAGGTCTTTCCACCCTTACAATTTCAATGGTTAAAAGTACAAAAATTGTTTTTATTTTCATTTAATTAAGTTTAATTTAACCAATTATTTCAAAAAATGTATAGGTCGTAATATTATTTAAGATGGAAGACCTAAATAAACAGAAACATACCATATATGTCAAAATAAGAACTCGTATATATTTATTGTAAACATTATCATAAATGTTATGTAAAAACTGAGTCAAATGCATGATTATGATGCTAAAAGTTCCTAAATGCATGCCTCTTATAAGATACTTATGAATTGTTATACTTATATCAGGGAAACTATTTTACATTAGAAGTGCAATAAAGAAAATCCCTGAATGAAGCTACCTGAGCAGGAGTTAGTACCCTTGTCAACATATTTTAAAGATTTAATAATTGATTAAATGAAGGAAATATGGGTTTTTAAAATTATTTTTCTTTACAATATCTATCATTACACCTATGGAAAATCATTCTTCCAAAATATATTGTTCTATTGGGTATGAATTTAATTGAATAACAGTTTTTGCAAAACCTATGACATCACAGGAAGGGGGAATTACCTTAACCGGTATTTCAACTTTATTCCATAACTGATATTCATATTTCCATTAGGATTTTTCTTTGTCTTTGATTGTTTAAAATTTGCAAGAAAATTTATTGTTCAGTAGTAATTTTTGAGAAGAAGAAAAGGATATATTTTCATACGTCATTCTGCCAAATATACATGTATAGTTCCTGCTTGTTATGAAATTGAGTTCTCAAAAACAAGAAAAGAAGAAAAATGTGATATATTATTATAAATCTGTTATATTTTACTATGCATGCAAGTAAACTTTGAACATTTCATCTAGTCAGAAACCAATCAAGAATTCCTCCTTAACTAGTTATTTCAAATAATTTATATTTCAAAAAAAAATTTTAAAGTACGATGAACGATGTTTTGACAAATATATGTAAACATATAAATGGCATGTGCAAGACATGTTCAATAAGAAAAGCATTCTTCATAAATTTGTCTCATGTCAAGTAGCTTGCCTATTGTTGGATTAGCTTTAAATTTTTTTTTTCCAAATTAACACTAAGGTTTGAAATGTTGACTTTTATGGTGTGGGATTAGGAATGCCAGATATAGGGAGTGCCAATATTTTTTTCAGTTTTTTTTTGTAGGAAATATTGAAACTAGCATGATTTCTTTCTATAGCCGAAAGGACGTGTGTTTACAACATTGATTGCCATGAGTATGGTTGTGGAAGCAATTGGTTTTCAGTTTGTGCAAATCTAGACGGTCAATCTCGATGTCTTTGTGAACGTAAGTAATTTTGAAGGATTAAACAATTCACGGAAAGTGTTTTAATTAATACAAATCTTTTATTTTCACTTTAGCATTGTCACCAATTTCCAGACACGAATGTGAGAAGAGTTCAGACTGTACTAAATGTTCTGATGATAAGATTGGACTGTGTAAACACAATCAATGTACCTGCTATGGTATGTTTTTGATAAATCAAACTAGCTATAGAGAAAATTAGTGATGGGTAGACAAGGAAAACATCCTTTACAATTGAGATGATTTTATATTTCGGTCACACAAATATTTAAGGTTTCCCTTATCAAAACATAGACATTATCATTCTTTGCATAACGTGTGAGTTATCAATATCTGAAACTCTTCCTCCACTTTGAATAAACATTTATTGATACCTTCAAGAATATTCATTGCAAAGCGTCATCGTGCGGTTTTTACTTAACACATTGCCCAGAGAGATATAGTATGAATATAATTGTTTTCATTAGTTTTTAATTTTGTTTAATTGGTACCATAAGGATTCATGTGATCATGGTTTTTTTTAACTTTGTTAAATTGATTGCATAAATTTGTCTAGCTAAATTTAAGAGCGAATTTTGACTGAAATAAAATATTGCACTATAAATAATTGTTTGAGAATTAAATATGAAACTGACATGCTCTACGTTAGATAATACAATCATAAATGCATAAAAGTTCTCAAATATATTTTTCCTTACCTGTGGAGATTAGGTATACAGTTACACTTGCATTCAATTAACGCTTATTTAAATCTTGCCTTTTTTTGTGAAATTGAATAATTTTTAACAAAACCCATGGTGCAAGTTTTCTTTCTCATCAAACATTTTTATATAATTGTTCACATTAAGCAAATACAACAACAACAAAAACAACAGTATTTACCACATCTGCTCCATCTTTCACAACAACACAGAGGAGACTATCAACATCAATTAAATCAACAACAGCAGGGAATACCTTACCATCTACCCAAGTAAAGCCGGATGCATCTTCTACAATTTCAGTCATATCAACCTCATTGTTATCAACTAAAAAGGAAACAACAACAAACCAAGGAAAAAGTACTACATCTGTTTTGACGACAATGCCTACAACGGCACATACAGATACAATGAAGACAACTAGCTCCTACCAGTCAACTAAATCTTTAGGTTAATATTGATTCTGTGCTTATGCTTTTTACACACTTGATAAGCAAGATATACTGTACATGAAATGGAATATTCCACGTCTTCTTTTAGCTACATTCATTTGTAAAACAATGTCTGCATGTTTCGTAGTTGATTATTTCTTGGAAAAGAAAGAACTTTGATTTAACAAAATTGCATATCCGCAAACCCCTTTTTTCTTGTTCGGGTGAGAGAAATTGGTTATGTATTTAAAATTATTAAATTATTGACAAACATGTTGATGAAACAAGAATATCAACAGTCTCGTTTAACGTCATCATTTCGTAAGTTATTTAGTCGATACAATGACCTGTCAGCAAATACAATTTATTATTGAGTCAAATGCTGACTGACGTTTTTCACACTTATTGTTAGTCCATTATTTACACTCTGAATTGACGACGGATTTTTACGTTAATTCCCGATGATGACAAAGAGCACACTGCGGGTGTAACCGGTCAGCAGAGGATACTCAATCCTCCATGGAACCTGATCCCCCCTCCGATGTTTCGGAGGTCCGTGTTTGCTGTGCTCCTATTTTGTATTGTTTTATGGATTTTTGATCTTGAACAATCTTCGTTATTACCATGTTTCATGGATATATATTTTGTGTTTTAAATAGTGTACGAACTTTAACGAAAACGGGAAAAAAATCTAAGAGAAAAAGTTCTTTCTAAGAGACACAAACACTATTTTTTTTTCCTTTCCCATTTCATAGATTTTAGAGAAAAATTATTAAATTAATTTGATTTGAATTATTTAGTTTTACACATAGGGTGAATTCACCATGCATCGGACACCCTTGTACTTCAACAAGTTCTAGCGATATCGCCACCGACGGAAAATTATCAAAATGGAGTTTAACATTTAGTTTGTGATTAAAATAACAGTTTAGGACACAATTATATGCCGTTTATTGAGAAAATATCCCCAAAAATAAAGTTTTTAGAAAAAACTGAAAATTCACCATGGATCGGACGTTGTTCACCATGTATCGGACAGACGGTATGGAGACCGGAAAAATATCATACCTTTATCACAGTGCTTTAGAATCCTTGATATGGATGTATTTTCATCTTTTATCTAAGAAATAAGCCACAACTTTAATTTAATCGACGATATTATTGCACAAATGTAGAACGATTCTAAAGACCTCACTCTGCCTTAGAAATCCTTTTTAATGCTTATAATGCCGTAATTCGCGCCTATTTCTCATGGTTTATCATACTCTGGTTTGTAGAAATAAATTGAGCAAAATTCCAGACGTCATATATCGATAACTTGTATTTTGACTGAAAATATAGAATTTTTATTTTCTTTTTCTGCAAAAAACAGCTGCCAGCTAGGTTTGGTATGAAAATGGTAGTGCTTACCTTTGCATCGAAAAGTGTCCGATGCATGGTTAATTTGTATCCGATGTATGGCGAAAGTAGCATACTAGTAAAAACCAGCTCTAATAAGAATCAAACAAACATTAAAGTGAAATTTAATAATAATTTCTGTAAAATTACCAGTCCCTGACAAAATTCACCAAAGTCCGACTCGTTCCGTGGAAGTCGAATTTAAAAGAACGATAACTCTAAAAATTGCAAAATCAAAAATTTCGGGTTATTCCCCTTTGATGATGTAAAATATGACGTAACTTCAAGGCCATTTGCGGGGTATTTTTACCACAACATGATAAACACAATCGGTATCATTAAAAAAATTAAATCTTCGTCTTTATGACAGAAACAAATAAATACACAGAACTCTTAAGTTGAAAGAGAGTTTATTGCCTAAAGTTGTCCGAAGCAAGGTATGTGTCCGATGCATGGTGAACTCACCCTACCTAAAAAAAACAATATAGAAAAAGTTTTTTTTTTAGAAATAGCTATATATGAAAAATTATCAACAAAATTAGAGTTGCAGAAGAAGTTTTTATCTGTAACATTATTTTTGATATTAAATTTCTTCTTTACAAGGCCTAGTTATAACAGGTTGCATTTCTTGTACAATTTCCTAATTAAGTTGTTTTAGCAAGACGATATATTTAGCCTTTGAAAACCCGAAAAGTTTGTTGGCACTTATAATCTACTTTTTATACTTGCTGCTTTTATTCACTAAAGCTTGTCAGAATAACACTGAATGTGCCGGATATTTATGTCCCTCTAATAAGCATTCATACTGCAAAATGGAGAAAGACTCATCTATATGCGACTGTACTGGTAAGTAAATTGAATGTTTCAAAATATAGTACAAAATATGATTTTCTTCATTTCAGCATCGTATGTAAAATGGTCTTTGTCATATTTGTCATGTCAATTTGACATCCCATACGAAATATTCACTTCCATTATTTTCATTTGGAAACCAATGCTGAATTACATTGTCTGTTTTCTCATTTGAAACAACCTCACTAAGTTACGTACTTGAGAAACTGCACTGGGATTGCATATTAGATAAGTGTTGTTCTTCATTCAAAATAATGAATGAAAATAATCTTTTCTTAATTGAGCAAATGATTATGAAAACATGTTATCATCTCGTTTTACCTTGTCGTCACAAATATGTAAACTAATAAAGACGATATTGTCTTTAAGTAGATGTAAACTGATGCATCAAAATACTTTCGATCTATCCTGAATGTTCATTATTTTTTTATATATATATTTGTTTTAGTTTGTGTGGAACACAACCACTGTTTTTGCCCTACTGGGTTAGTTGGCAAATGTCACCTTGATAGTTCAAACCAGTCTCACCGTTGTGTGTGTGAAATATTAACAGGTAATACCTCTTACAAGCAATAATCAAATATTAGATCAGTTGTCTGTTTTTAATATCCTCATTTACATGGAGATATAAGCACTTGCTGGTTATCGTAGCTCTTTTACGATATACATATTTAGCTCAACATTTAATTAAACGAAAATAGCGGCTTATTTCAATGCACATATAAGTTGTCCATGAAAAAAACAACAACCACCCTAACCTCAACTCCCGGCCTTCATATGTAAGTGCCCCTAACACAATACCAATACCTATGACTAGAAAGGTTTTCTTATGTATTATCAATTCTGTAATTCCGTACGTGATACAAGTTTAAATGTCCAAGTAAACCGCCAACTGAAGAAGTGCTTCTCCTAAAAGTCCAATAATCTGAAGTTGTGCAGTACTCTAGAAGGGGTGAGGGCTATCCTAACGCATAGTTCTGGGAAAGTACATTGATGTTTTTAAAGAAAACTGAGAGGACCGGTGTTGCAAAGTTTAGATTGTTTCATATTATGTACTGTAAAGATATTTGATCTTTTTAAGAATTTGTCGTAATTCCTTACGCTAGGAGCGAATATGTTTTTAAAAAAAATATATCCTCCGAGAGAGATCAATTTTTAATCCGAGGCAGTCTACTGATAATTGAGTTGATGTTACAGAATTCCAATAACTGTAATTTGAAAGACAAAATTTTATCAACTGTTCGATTTTTCATGCTACATTTTACTGGAGATCCTAAATTCCTTAAGTATTTGGAGCTTTTTGTTCCTATATTTTTCAAAAGTATGATTTTCTTATTTTAGCATAATGCTTAAGCTCTGAAGTCAAAAATGAATATTTTTATTAAAATAAAGAGACTTTTAAGACTTTGAATGCTTTAATGGACATTTGAAAAATATTTACAAATTATCACATTTTCCACTACAGAAAAATCGACATCCGCTTCTTCAACAACACCAGTATCGCCGGATACAACAGTAGGTTCGTTTTTTTTTCATTTGCATTTCAATATTTTCTCATTTTACTTCATACAATAATGTTCATGCGATCGTTAACAGTATACTGGTGTATGTTTTTGAATGTTGTTTAACGTCCCTCTTGAGAATTTTTCACTCATATGGAGACGCCACCACTTGCCTTTTCCCACAATTTTTTTGTCCTATTCTCGGCATTAACAACCATTATGTGCTTTTAAATGCGGGCAATAATGAACAACTCAGTTCGTATGTACATGTACCTGAAGCACATTTGCAGCTCTGTTCTGCAGCCATTAAAATGATAAAGCGAGTGTTTGTGAATAGAGCATTTATTACATTACAAATGCCAAATAAACTTTGAGCATTTAGATCCCATAAATTCCTTTATATACATAAATACACTTAATCTTGATCAGTTAGGGATTTTTTCTTGCCAACAGCACAGGGCCTCAGTTTATACGGTCTCATCCGAAGGACCGGTCTACACGTCCCACAGTGGGATTCGATCCTGCGATGTAAGGATAAAATGTCCTACTTTGCAACTCAAGAGCAAATCATCTAACCATTGCGCAACGCGGGCGACCAGTATACTAGTGAACAGAACCTCTGTTTACACTAGCCCCTTATACATTTAACAATGGCGACAATGTTTACATTTTCTCTTCAGCTTCTCCTATTATATTCCCTGAAAGATGTGACGCCACTCAAATGAGAGTTCATGAAATTATCTTTGGTTAAAATTTCGAGGTAGCATGATAAGTTTTCCTGCAAAATTTATATAATATCTGGAAGGGTAAGTAAAACTAGAGTATTTCCGGAATTCAGGATACATTTATGTACTAATCAAAGAATTCAATTGTTAAAACGAGCAAAGTATGTTTAGAAATGCTCAAAAACATCTTCTTGCGTGGAAAGTCACTGAAATCCATTGACATAAAGATCATATATTAAGTAGTTACATAGCCAAAATATGGTATCCAAATTATTGGTAACGAATTGTTTTCAGGCGAAGATAACTACAGTTAGTTTATATCAAGTTGATGAATGAAATTATTTGTATCTTCAAATGGCAAAAGCTCGTTGTAAAGTCATTTGACGGATTATATCAATTTCCTTCTGTTTAGCAAAGTAGCTATAGTATTCGTATATATTAAAGTGGCTTACATTACCCAGAGGCCCTTGAATAGCAAAGTGGCATGTAGTACCAGTAGCGTTTGTGTAGCAAGTGGTGGGCATATCTGCATTTATTGCTAAAATAATACACTATACATTTGTTTTCTATATTTTTGTCTTTATATTTTGCATTTGTTATTGTCCTTATAAGACTTGGGCATTTACCAAATACGATCCCGAGCAGATCGCTCGGGTTCTGCACGTAACAACAAAATATTATTAGAATGTTCAGAGGCAAAATGTATTTTTCCTCCAGCCACTTAGCATCATTTTTAAAAGGGGGGGGGGGGCAGCCAGAGAATTTTTTTACTTACTTGAAAAAGTTGACAAGCAAAAAAAAAAAAACAAAAGGAAAACTCGAAAATCCTTTTTCGTAGAGGGGTTGGGGGTTGGAGGCCAACTTTTTTCATTTCCATTTTTTTGGTATTCAACACTTCATTTACCTTATATTAATTTCCTGTAGCATAAAATTGGGGGGGAGGGCAACCAGTCTCTCACTGAACATTTCAAATAGTAAAAGTATTGTTGGGGAAAAAGTGGGGGGGGGCAGCCCCCCCCCCCCCCCCCCCCCTGTTGCTACGTGCGTATCCTCCATAAAACACTGATATTTTTCCCTTGTATTTGAAATACATTGCAATTTCTATTTCAATTTCAACAGCGCCACCAGGTAACTATATGTATCATAATTATTATGTACAATTTTTATATCAAGAAAATTCTCTAATCTATTACCGTAAGCTTTGCATTGCTTAACTACTAATGGACTTTTACGAAAAGCGCTGACTTTTACAGTTGATGTCTTACTTTTACACTAGGACAATGTACAGAAGCTCTTTAACGATATATATATATATACATATTTAGCTCAACATTTAATTTAAAGAAAATAGCGGGTTATTTCATTGAACATAAGTTGTCCTTGAGGAAAACCACAACAACATAACATGTAAGTGCCCCTAACACCCTACCTTTGACCACTTGAAAGTTTTTTTTAAGTTTTGTCAATTCTGTACCACCGTGCATGATACAATTTTAAATGTCCAAGTAAACCGTCAACTGTAGATGTCAGTGCCTCTCGTAAAAGTCCGATAGGATGCGTCGTTATTTTATAAGAGTACGGATAATTTAAAATGACTCTTACAGCATCTCAGAAAACATAAATATAGCCCACATTACATCGCCAAGGCAAATAAATAGATTTATTGACTGGTTCGAGAGAAACATGCGTTTTCTCGGACCCAAGAACCAGGCTGTTCAGTTTGACGGTTCTCAAAATGCATTTTGCTCGAGAAACGCAGTTGAAAATATTCTTTTTAAAAATAATTTTCGACTTCTTTTAATTTATCTTGTGATAACTTCAATGTCTGCGATAATTTCTGCAATTTTTATATCTTTTACCCGCACTGTGGATAAAACTCGATCGATTTCGTAAATATCGAAAACCATCGAATGCAAATAAGAGATAACTGATCCCACTCACAGTATAAAGCAAAAAAAGATAAAGCAGATAAAGAACTAGCGGTCAAACGTCTTGTTGACAGTTCCCAAATCCCACTTAGTGGTTAAACATCTATTTACCGCTAAGTAAAACATTGATTTTTTTTTTTGGTTAGGATGTATATAGAAATTAAACACTTTTTAAAACTGAAGTGAATATATATGTTAAAGAATACATGTATATACACTGTTTATAAAGTGTATATGTTCTCTGGTACTAAACCGTAAAATATTTAGCAAATATGATTTTTTTTTCATAGAAACACTTTTCCATTTATTTTGCTAAAACCTGAAATTGTAATTCCTTTAATATTTGTTCCGATTTAAATTTTAACTTTAAAAAGTCTAACACTTCCAAAACTTTACTGAGTGATCATTAAAATTAATTCGATATTTGACCGCATAGTAAGATATTGGACTAGTCGACAAGATATAGGACCGCTTACGTCAAATTGTGGACGTGTTCAGTTTATAAATCTTTTTTGCACTTGTTGGTGTTCGACAGAATTGGCCGAATGTAACCACAGAAAAGGTATCATGGAAGCCAGCACAGGATCAATCTAAATAAAATTAGATGTTAGATTCGCTCGCATACTCGCTACACTAATTTTCTGAGTATGCGAGAGTATCTAACATCTAATTTTAATTGGATTGGCACAGGGTATACACGTATTAATGTGAAAACTTGATATGTTTAACATTTATTGTGTTCTCGGACAACTTGCCTTTTCTCGACTCCCTGAACCAAACTCTCAGGCCAAACGGACTCAACTTGGTTATTGGGCCGGACAAAATGCATGTTACCCCCGAACTCAGTCAATAAATGTTTTTGTTGATTTAAGCATTGAGGAAATGTCACTCATGTGGAGATGCTAATAGTTCTGTTTCCTGTGACACAAGAATGATCTACTTGGGAAATTTACAAAGCTGCAAATCGGATGAGGATTTCTGCATGACTGACATTGTCCATGACGGATCGCCATACCCTAAAACCTATAAAAGGTAATAAATCCAAGAGCTTCATAGATAATCTATATTTTTTTTCATTTTAGGAAACATATGTAATCTAGGTTATTATCTTCGTTACTTCAAAGGAAAATTTGAATTTAGAGACATTATAAATATATGTAAATCATGTTCTAGGTGTGTGACGGAGGAGGAGTGCCGAAACAAGTGGCTCCACCAGACGTCAGATCTAGAATACTGCATCAACTACGGCAACGTCCCAATGACGGGACAATACAGCTGTCACTTCTGTTGTGTAACAGACGGGTGTAACGCGGGACAGGTTCCGGATAAATCTTCCTTTTATTCTAAGGCTTAACTGTCTGAATGTCCCCCAACCTAAAAATGACATGTATTTATGAAACGACTAAATAATAAAACAGTTTGCAGGAATAATGCACCTTGTTCTGATATGAAACTTATCGAGCAGTCTTTTTTTTTTTTTTGGATTTCTTGGTTGATTTCTTAATTTGATATATTTGCTTATTTACTTATTATTTGTTTTACTTTGTACACATTTGTTTCTGTGTTATTTTGTTACCCCAAACCACCGTTTACAACGATTGATTGATTGTTTACTGTTTAATGTCCCTCTCCAGAATATTTCACTGATATGGAGACGTCATAGTTTAAAATATATATTATACCGGTCTTTATCTATGTAGTGAATATAGGATTTTTACAGAAACCCTAGGTATTACATAGTAATAGTCATATAAACACCCTTGAACATTGTTCATTTGATTAACATTTCAATCCTTTCCTAAGAATTTGCACCTAATTGTTATGAAGTCTATAAGTTATCACACAATGTTTAAGTTATTGCATTACAGGACTCAAATCAGTAATCTCATATAACTAACTTTTACCCAGGAGTAAATGATCCAAAAAAATCTAAAGAAATATCTTATTGATTCTTCATCTGTGTACTTATGATGTGAAGTTTGTAAGTTACAAATTATTGTCAAAGAAGTCATCTCAATCTTATGCTTTGACCTTGACAAAGTGTCCTAAACAACAAAGTGTATTCCTAAAACCATTCTATATGTAATGAGTATGATGAATATGGTATGATAAAGATATTCAAGATATTATTAAACCACAGATTATGGGAAACTTGCATCTTTATTGGGGGTCTTACTGAGACCAATTTCAAATTCAAAATTAAACATGATACATACACAAACAAAATATATTTACAATTCCAGGAAAGTTAAATAATAACATTAAATTCAGCATCTGGATATCTGTGTAATTTCTAGGGGGTTGTAAAAATTAGATGAAAAATAAAAGGTTTAAATGTGTAATTCCCATACATAACAACTGTCTTCAACATGAAATGGTAAAAATAAAAGTCACATTCAGATACTTTGAGGTCCGTGAGAATTAGTTTTTTAAAGAGCTCATGCTATCAGAAAATCATATTTTCAATACTTGATTTGACTAGATCTCAGTTTGATAAATGATTACACTTTATCCATAGTCAGTGCCTGACAGTGAAAGATACAATCCTGGGTCCTTTCTTTGTCATCCTGTAAACCACAGTCTATGATCGTACTGGTTAAATTAGTTGGAAATCATATTTATGTTCTTCTTAAATCCTCCATCTTTTTAAGTTTGGTTTTCTTGTTTCAGTGTTTCAAGAGAGAATATTTTGTTAGTCTTGCATAATCTGATAGTCTTTCACCATTCTAAGAGTAGATATAGATCATTTCCATAAGCCCTCAGTAGAGAATCCTGAAAAATAAAAAAAAATGTCTTAGTTAAAAAAAATTGTAATGTAATATAAGCTTGATGGAATTCTAAATATAGACAAAAAGGGTATAAATACAATTTGTAACATGAGATTTTGACTTTTCATATTAACCATGGGTAACACCTCTAGTAAAGAAAAGAGTAAATGAATGAGTAAAATTCAGTTTGGAGAGAGAATTCTTTCAGAGAAAGATGTAGACAGAGGCATACCAGTTAAAATAAAAAAAAGATGGCACTATTGAGATCATTTCTCAAGAAGAATATAACCAATTATGTCCAGAAAAGGGTGATCCTAATGTTGTCAGAGATTACATAGAAAGACCCTTGATTGCAGAAGAAGCCAATGAAGAATATAACCATTTATAACCAAAAGAGGGTAAGAATTACTTGGATTACCTTGAAAGACCTTTGACTAGAGAAGAAGTCAAGTTTATAGATGATAAGAGAAAACAGTTGTCAGAAAAAAAGGATTGTTAAAGACACATGATTTTTAGCCCACAGAACCATTGGAGATACAAGGATTAATGGGGGAAGTCCAAACTGAACTCTTGAAAGACATTAAGGCTCATTATGAGAGTAACTTTCCAGTATTTGTTTATTACAAAATTATGTATTCTGATAAAAAAAAAGTTTTCACTTTCATTTGTTGTGCCTTTGACCATTTAAATTGACCTTATGGTCAAGATTGTGATATATACACTCTGATAATCATCTATGTCTCTATGATATTTACCTCAAAAGATTGAATCAGGGTATTTGTGTTTAAAGAGCTGAAGAAACTATAGAGACAGATCTAAGATTTTGGGAGCATACATATAAATGAGGTTAAAGGAGATATAACACTTGAATTCATCACTACATTATTAAAAAGAAAGAACACAAACTCATAGAAATGATATTGAAAGTACCTTTTATGAATAAAGTGTCATGCTCCAAGCTATTATTTTTATAAACAGGAGAAGGTTTACAGCAGTCCCATACAGTCATAAGAAGATCTTGGGTAGTAGAAACACCAGGAAATTTTATTTCCACACAATCAGATCATCTTACATCAGTTATAAGGTTACAATCCAATACATAGTCAAGAGGGTCATTAAGATTTGTTTTCTGGTCATCCTAATGAGCCACATTATAGTATTCTTTCCATATGATATAATGTTAATATTAAATGGAAAATTCAGATATTCATCAGCAATTAAAGTCAAAACTTCCTATCTTTACCAACTATGCTATTAAGGAAGCTGGGGGTTAACAAATTAGCCATATTTAACTTACTTTATAGATATGCTATCTTCAGCTGTTAACTATCATTTGGCAAAGAAAAATTTCATACATTTTAGTTTTAAAATTTGAATTTTTATATGTCTTTATATGGAGCTCTTCTTCTAAAGGATATCAATATAGTTTAAACATGACCATGACCACCAAGCCCTCTTTATTTAAAAAATCATGTATCATTTACTTATCAATTCAAAAATATAAACATGCATATGTAAAAAAAAAAAATAAATAAAAATTACAATTGTATCTCATTGAAACTTTACCTTTAGGTTTGTGTGTTTCAATGTTGATTGACTAACTGTGTATTTCCAAAGGAAGAGCAGACAGTCTGAACTTCATAGAGAATTAATTATAGAGGGTTAGGAACAAAACATATTTTCCATGTTGATGACTGTATAAATAAAACCATTTTGTTAATATGACAGAGTACTGCATGAAACAATGCATGTTTAAAACCTGAACAAAGATGTACAATGCTAAAAAAAGATCATGAAAATGTTTTTAATCTAGAAAAAATTTTTAACATTAACTCCAGATGAGAAAAGTTCATCATGTTATCTATAGATAATAAACAAACACAACTACTGTATCAATATCACAAATAAAATGATTATCAGATTAATTATTTAGACACTAAAAGACTTTTTATTAACAGCAGATTCAATTTTGTTTAATACCTGTCAGTACTGCATACAGAAAAATACATCTTTTTTTAGCATCATCACAGTACAACATGTAGTCCTTCATTTTTTGAAAAGCTCATTACCAAGAAACAAAAGTGAAAATGAAATTATATGCTTACCATATATCACAGATATTGAGAATCAAAACAAAAAGTAAATGACTTAGGATTAATCTTTTGTAAATTCCTCCTTTTCTCTCATTACATTCCCAATGAATATCTCTTTGATCACCATTTAGTAAGTCTGAATTCAATGGGTAACATACATAATGAATTATGAAATTATATCATAATTTATACAAAAGGACTTATTAATATTCTGAAGATCCCTTAATCATGTGTTAATATATTTTAGGTTAAATAAGGGTGTGCTTATATGAATGAAAGTTAGAGACAACAGATCACATAATTAAATTAACCATATAATCATGCTTAAATGCAAAGATGACCTTCATAGGAAATGTAAACAATTAAAAAACAAGACAAACTTACCAGAGATATCCAAATATATGCCCAATAAGTTTATCAATTAAATAATCCAGTGAAATAACATCTCAGCTGATCCTGAAAAAATCATAGAATTCAGTGATACACAATTAACCTCATTTTACAATGTAAGTAAAGCAATAATTTACAGACAAAAGGGACAGAAATGTAAAAGATACCATGTATTTTACCAAAATTTAGAGAACATTTTTCTGATTTAAATTCAATCATAGAATGACCCATCATAGAAATATTCAATGCACTCTGAGTTACATGCAGGTTATACATGTACAACTGTAAATCACATGAAATGAGGATAAAAGAGTATTAACATTCAAAACAGAACTTTACATAATTATGATTAAATGCAAAGATGATCTTCATAGGAAATGTAAACAAAAATAAGACAAACTTACCTGTGAAATATGTCTGTCAGAAAGGAGATTTCAAAAATGAACACGGTCTCAACATTCATATGGCAAGAATACATCACTGATCAGGATGTTTACTTCAGTGGTCATAGAGAAATTGAGCTTTATACAAGACAAGCTTCACAGTAGGAAAATCATCATAGAAAAAGAGAGGAAAAACAAAACATAGTCCTACATTTTATGAAAATCTCAGTTCACTTCTTAGAAACAAAAGTGAAAATGAAACTTTAGTTTTACAAGCATATGACGTCATAATGCATCTATAGGTAGTTAGCTGACTAGACTGTGTACAGAAACGTACCCAGTACGATCAAAACGTAAGCCCAACTCATTTATGCACACGACTCTAAACAAACCCATGATATATAAACCAGACCTGAAAATCTACGATCACTCTTCGTAAGCACTATGAGCTAGACAGACTTAAAAGTTATTATTTTCAGAAAATCCAGTTTGAACTGGTTAGGCATTACACTGTGAATGAAATCGTGACGTCATAATCACATTCTTGAGTCGCTGCCAAAATCGTAGTAGCAGCGTTATGAATCGTAGTCGCAGCGTATAGTATAGTGTAAATACCGTATTTAGAGCTATGTACTGAACCCACCTAGCCCCTAGGGTTAGGGTTAGGGGTTAGGGTTAGGGCTGTACTGAGTTGACCCACCTATCCCCACAGACCTCTAAACCTACATTCCCTTGACCCACCTATCCCCCAGACCCCCCAAACCTGCACTCCCTTGACCAACCTATCCCCCCAGACCCCCCAAACCTACACTCCCTTGACCAACCTATCCCCAAGACCCACCAAACCTGCACTCCCTTGACCCGCCCAGCGGCTTAGCCAATCAGAATCCACCAGTTTTTGACCTCATTTGCATAAAAAAGTGCACTCAGTTGACCCGGCCATCCAGGCTACTTCCGGCTAGGACACTTCCGGTTAAACCAATTCCGCTTCCGCTAGGCCACTTCCGCTTCCGCTAGACCACTTAGGGTCCAGCTAGACCACTTCCGCTTCCGGTTAGACCACTTCCGCCTAGGCCTTTTCCGCCCACTTCCGGTTATGACGTCACTTCCGCCCTAGCTAGACCCCTAATACTACTTTGATACATAGAACTTATGGTACTTGTAACGGATTAAAGGGGATTCTTACCCCTTTTAGGCACCTGATCCCACCTCTTGAATTCCCCGATATCCATATTTATTACATACCCATCAATTTCCTTGTTTTTGTTACTGTTAATTTTACAGAGTTTGATCCGATTTTGCGGATCACCACACTGTGGTTTTCTGAATCCATATCACCACTCTCTGAAACTGATGACGTAGTACGCAAAAACATGACGTTATTTTTCTTGCGCGTTAAAAAGTCCCTTGTTATTATGCTTTGTTTTATGGATAAATATTATACAATTGATCTCTAAAGTTTTATTCTGCTATATTTAGCTAGTTATAAGGGGGTATATAATAGATTTATTATTATAACAGTTACTTGATCCGAAGAGCCGTATCACGTCTCGTTGACAGGCGCGGATCATCAGATCAAACTCGACGCTTCGCGTCTCATTAGATCTAATGATCCGCGCCTGTCAACTCGAGGTGATAGACCCTTCGGATCAAGTTACTGTTATAATACTATATATTTATTCCTTGTTCACATTTTTGTATATGTGTTGAGATCGATTTCTGTATGCAATGTGTACCGTTTTTATTGTATTTAAAAATATTTTCATCTGTAATAAAAATACATCTTTTGTTCATTTCCATACGTTTGAAAAACTCATATACCTACATGTAAAAGATAAAAGGCAAACAATTAAACTGAACGTGCATAGATTAAAATCACTATTCTTTTTAAAACTATTTGTAACAATCGTAGTCTTTGAAGCGATGCATCACTACTGCACAAGGATTTAGGTTGCTGAGAAGATTTTCATGGTCATACATGTAAATATAGGGAGAGGGATGCTATTTTTAATTAGGCACCATTTCCCCCAAATTGAGAAACTTTTTGTTTTAGATTTTTGCAGCTACCTTTTTTATAAAAGATCGAACAAGAAGAGAACGTATCCCAGTTCGTTATAGTATATACGTTGATTGTTTTGCACTTATGCTATCAGGTCATTCATTATGAAAAAAAGACAAAAGAATTAATTGACATGATTTTATCGAAAGATAAAAAGGCCAACTAGAATTTATCGTTTATTTGTCTAAAAAGAGTGATTTAACATCACGAGGAAGATAAGTATTCCACAACTCATTAAATCATATGTATAATAATAAACTCCAAACTTCTACAGTTACATTGACATCAAACTTGTTCGCCCCAGTTTTATAAATTTGCTATCTTTAATAGTCATGTCTTACATTGTGTTTTTCACGCGTGAGGTTCTCATCAGATATCAACAATGATTTAAGAGGTCTTCCATCAATTAAGGATATTTAAATGATATACATTAACTGGTTTACTTACGTCATAGCTAAACCTTGATGATGGTCATTACAGTTTTATTAAATTGATCTAATAGTTATAATGTCTTTTTGTTTATGTCTCTGTAGATATAGTTTTTTCTTTATTTTAGAAGGTTTGATCTAGAGTTGCGAATAAGGTTTTTTCCCCTAACTGCTCAAAAGACCTAGACCTTAGGTCTGAGTATCAAGTTCAGTTCTCAATTTTGCAGCCCTGGCAAGTGGCGTTGTCTTAATATGAATAAAACTTCAATGGGTGTTAAACAAACGAACTTTAACAGGAAGAGCGCCTTGATGAGGTTTCAATGTCTATACTTTCAAGAAATAACGTTGATGCTGTTTGCTTTTTATACCCCCCGCTTGAAAAGCGGGAGGGTATATAGTAATCGTTAATTCCGTCCGTCCGTCCGTCTATTACGCTTTGGGGTACCCATCTGTTATCCGCAACTCCTCTCATACCACTGAATGAAATTTGATGAAACTTTCACAGAATCTTTATTACATATTGCCATTGTGCACCTCCTATTTTACTTTTTGATCTGACACATATTTTGGGTTTCCCGGCCACAGGAAAACATGGACTTTTTTTACCAGTTATAACCATATGGGAGGCGGGGGGTATCATTTAGTGAGCTCATGCTCACAGTACCTCTAGTTTTTATTTTGAGCCAGAGCAAAATATTTCTCAGGATAATTGTGAAACATGGATGACCCCTTTTTAATTCCTAATGCTGAGTAAAACAATGAAGAATAGATGGTCTAGGTCTCATATTGATATCAAGGTTATGATTTTATCATTTCTATAATAGCATTAACAAAATGTTGACTTTTTACATGTATTTTTTTCATACAATATGATATGAATGATTTTTACAACTATAGTGTTTTGAAGAATTATATTGGAAATACGTGCCTATGGTCTACCTATTGCAGTTATTTTAGGGAGAGCAACTTCTGCTCTAAATAGTTTGAAAGTGGCGTCGGTAGTTCAGTGGTTAAGGTGCCGAACTCCAAATCGAAAGGTTGTAGGTTCGAATCCTGGCAGCGACAAGCCGACGTTTTGTCCTTGGGAAAGGCACTCTACACGAAATTCCTCACTCCACCCAACTGTAGAAGGGGTACCTGGCTATAGGCAGTGATAGATATTGTCAGAATGTTATTGTTCTAGCGCTGGATTGTTAAGGTCTACTTGGGTAATAATGTATTTACGTCCTTTCAAAGTTTTTATCATACCAATGCAAGAAGAGTTAATATGCACTTAACAATTTGTGTAAGGGAGTTTCTTCCGTCTTTTTAGGAAATTCTGTAGTAAAAGTAATTTAAATATTTTCCTTCACGCTAAGATAGCAAGGACAATGAGATAAAGAATGTTACAGTTCATCAGACAAAATCCAAACACTTTTAGACAGAAACGATCAGTAGCAATTCCAATATCACGCCATGTTAAAATTTCAGTCACAGGATCCAGCGTCACATCTTTAACGGTGTCTCCCTCATCAAAGTGCACTTTCCGTTTTCTCCTGTAGCAAAGGCAATCACAAAGGGAAATTCTGTGAAAAGTCTGTAAGTAATTTGGAATGGGCTTATCATCCTCTCTCTGATAGAAACGTAGTCCAATGACAACGCCTACCACCATAAAAATACCGACCATGAAGTCGCCCAAAAGTTTGTAGCTAAGGAACGATACACTAGGTTCTGATCCCTCTGGAAGTTTATCTTGAACTAGAGTAAGATATACAGCGATCGCTAGAAGTACGGTCACAACAAAACCTACACGTTCGCCACAGTCGGGTGGCATCAGAAATACACATAGTTGGAGAAACGAAAGGAAAGCAACGGGGAGAATCAAGCTAGATATATAGTAAACTGGTCTTCTTCTCATAGTGATGGACATTCGCGCCTCCTGGAGAAGAAGAGTATTTGTGAAAGTAAATAGTTTTGTTTCAGTCACCTTCCAAAGACTGTTTTCACTAAATTCCGACATATACATCTGCTCGCTAATCATGAATACTATTTCGGAGGGCAAATATCCTGGAATAAAGAATCTCAGGGTGCAAGTCTGAGTATCAAATGGGTAATAAGACAAATCAGCATCACACGTACTCTCAAAAAGATTTGGCGTTACCCAGTTCACCTGTCCATCTTTCTCCACCCTCACATTCATATTCTGATGCCCAATTTCACTAAGGGAGTTATAGTCCAGCATATTGACGAGATATGGAATCCATAATTTCTTCTGAGGGACAACAGTGACCTCTATCCCCCCATAGTTTGTCGGATCCCATGTTAACTGATCGTCAATCCATGAAACAGCTAGACCGCCGGTAATGGAGAACTTGCTTATAGTCTCATCAAACTCCTTGATGCTGAATAAGGAAAACGTAACGTTTATTTGTAGGGGACTTGTCCTATTCGTTCCTGGTCGGACGTGAGGGTCGTATGTGGTAGGAAACAAAGCCGTGTGTAGACTCAGTTCATCATTGATGGTGTGAGTCCGAGACAGTGACAAAACACAAGCAAAGGAAACAACAGCGGATATTAGTCTCACTTTCCATATATTGCTCATGTCCCCTCTCTTAAATGTTGCACTCTTGGTTTATATTTTATATACTATTGAAGAAATACACTGTAATGCTTTTTATGTTCTCGTTTAAAACGTGCTGAAAAATCTGTTGATCCTTAAGCTCAGATTATATCATTCAATTATCATTGAATACATAATTAAGACAAGATCAAGAAGGATTTAAAATGCAACAAAGGAAACCCGACTGCAAACGTGATAATTGAAAAAAAACACGTACATGTACACAGAAATGTTAATTATCATGACTCTCTTTAAAATGTTATATCTGTTCGGACATGTAGTTTGAGATTTTGTTAACATATCCAGTAAATAAAAAAGTTTATTTTTATCCATCAAATTGTTATAATTTTTTCTTAATAATTTCTGATTTATGTAATACCTTTTATTTTATTGGAGTATGTTTGAATTTAAGCATATCTTGCTAATTAAGAAATAACGAAAAATTACACTGAGAAAGATGTTATATTTACTTTATATGTCAAGAAAATTTAGATGCAATTAAAGATACTATCAATCAACGTTATAACGTTAATGACATAAAGAGGCATAAACTCTTTTACTGCATATTTACAATAGTGAAAATTATTTTTATTCTCCATTCTGAAATTGGACAAATTCCAATTATAATTGAACATATTTTAGGTCTTGTAAGTTTCTAAGCATTCCATGTTTTAGATTATGATGAAACCCTTAGAGAAAGCCGAATGGGCGCTTTTCAAAGCAGTTGTTATTGAAACTGGCAATAAAGTTAATCCTAACTGGGATATACCCATTGTCCCAACCTTGGTAAGTTATCATTTGGAGATACATAAATGTACTATCGGTATCTTTTAATATTTCTATAAGGTTGCATGTTCAGTAAATCTACATACATGCACTTTTAATTAATGAGAGCTTACTCGTCTTAATTTGGTTAGATATTCACAATCCACACAAAAATGCTAAATAATTTTCATTTTATCTTCGCCGTTTTTTCAGATTTGTATTATGATTTAGATAAATTCAATGGATATACAGGTAATTGAAACTCTTTCAGAGTAACGAATCAGAAAGATATGAAATAATTCGCTTTTTATAGCCTGACGCCTACTCGGGTCATCTGTATGATGTGACTTTGCTATGGGCAATGTTAATTGATAAAATAGAAAAAGAAAACAAAAATCCACTTGATGGGGAGCTCATGTCTAAGATGGCAACAACATTGACAAATAACGGTATTTTAAATGATTATTTCTTTTTTAAAAAATCCGTTTTCAATAATTTTGTGATTCTCTTTTCCTTTTTCAGGCATGAAAAATGCTTCTGTCTTTATAATATTGTATTTTTATCCTAACAGAGGAGGTGGGTGGTTTAACTGGAAAAGTAAACATAGATCACCAGGGAGATAGAAATTTGGATTTCCAAGTTCTAGACATGTCTGTTAATGGCAGTTTTAGAAGAATCATGTCTTTTAATTACCTCCAGAAAGGGATGATAGAACTAAAATTTGAGGTACATGTAAATGTCTTTATTGTGCTACATCAATCTCTTAACATATTATTCACTTTTTAATGTCAAACAAATTGAGACAAAAAAATTACTTTTAATCATTTCATTTATAATCATAGGTGTCGGAAAAATTGAAAGTGGGGGTCTAAAACAACAAAAAATAAGCCCCAATTTTCAATGCCTATATACATGTAGTGTCCATCTTTGCAAAAAAAGCTTCATCGGTTCCAACACCTATGATAAAACTTAAAGCCTTTAATAATTCCATTGAGGTACCTGCACTGTTTTGGGCTCATATTAAGGACAACGTCTGTTTATCATTTTGAAAGATCTTTGATCTTTTCTGCATTCTTAAAATCATTTTTTTCGAGATTTCATATATTCCCTATTCTTTCCTTTTTACCAGTAATAATGCAAAGCATTGTTGCAAAGGAAGAAAAATCAAGTTCACCATTACTAAACATGCATTATGATATATGTATTAGAACAAGCTAAACTGTCTAAAACAACCCTGTCTTTAATTATATTTCTTGTTTATCCTTTATATATATTACAATTTCTATGAACACTAGTGGCTGATTGTAATGCAGAGGTAAAGATGCATCTTATAATCCTGCTCATGTATAATTTTTATCGTAAGATTTCCTTAATATGAAGGGTAATAAGACTTCAGACCAAGTCATTCGGTGGCCAAATGGTAAGGTAGGCATCAAAAATGCTCCTCCTGACGAACCCAAATGTGGCTTTATTGGTGAAAAATGTCCAGTGGCAGAGAGACAACCAGGTATGTTAATTGATTTAATGTAACGAAGAAAACGTGTGTTATATAGTTTTAATTTTAACTTATTTAAATAAAAAGAAGCCATTGGAGAACTAAGGAAACACTTGATTTTAACTAGACAATTTAACATACATGGCATCAAAGGGAGAACTTATCCATTAATTATAATGTGTGCAAAATGGGCTCCAGTCTGACGAAAAGTGGCAATAAGTTCTGAAATTTTTTAAAACCATATGTCAATCTTAACTGAACGTAGGTATTTGCGTCAAAGTTAGTGTATATTATCTTTATAATTGAACATCACTAATGTCTCATCCGGAAATCTATTTTATACAGAGACAAAAACATGCACTGGCTTCAAATTTATACAGAACACTCAGGATCTTAATTTTAACAAAAAGTCTTGCATATTCTTGCAACAAAGTCTAATTTTTTTTCAATTTGTTCCAAACATTCCATGTTCTATTTGTTTTTCTTTAAGCATTTATGTTATTTGTTTTTACAAGTTTTGTTTAACATATACAGTACTTGAAAATGTTGAAAATCAGAAAGAAAAAAATATTTTCATTTATTCAGCATTTGGTATATATTAATGTCGTGATATATCCATATTTTTTTTTCAATACAAAAAAAATTCCAAGTACTGGCAAATGGCTTCAAATTAAGACGTAAACTCGGGCAAAACATTGAATTTTCTGTTTATTACATTTTCTTTGATTTTTCCCTCTGCCTATTTGTCTTTTTGGCTACATGACGTCATAGTTGAGCGGTTGAGACGTTATAGCTGTAAGTGATAGGAGATTGAAAACATTGTAAACATGAATTTTAGCAAAATATTTTGGGGAACTTTGGTAGTCTTATTCTCTGTAAGAATGATTTATTTACTCTCTCTATATATTATTACAGTCCAAGGAATATTTTTATAACACTCTTCGTTATGGGAAGGTTAATTGTGAGTTTTACCGCACTTTTGATATTTGTCACCCTGTGACAGGATATCATTTTGATATCCTTTCACACTGTGACAGGATATAAATTTTATTCAATGAATAAATTATAGTATTTCACTGTTGAAAATGTAATGAAAATTCTCTTTAGCTTTTTGACTTAACTTTGTACATGTTTTCATAATCGACTTTCTAATTTCAGAGTAAAGTGGTTTGACACAGACTGCAATGAAAAGACGGCTTTGGGTGCTGTTTTAGATGCAAAAGAAACGTTTAATCCCAATGTCTTTTTTGGACCACCCTGTCCTGCTAGTAAGTGTTTATACATCTGTATAACAAAAGGGGATTTTATTTATAGGCAGCTAATATTTTACGGCCTTTACATACAGAAAACGAAAAATCAGTTCATCCGTTAATCCATAATAAATTTATACACAGGCATATTGTCAATGGTGACAATCCGTGTACAGCATCAGTAAACATAATTATTAGTTGTCTTCCAACTACAGGTATATTTATGGATCATGGTATAAGAATGATAAGGTTTCATCAAATATTAAAGATACCAATGTTTCTCTACTTTTTTCCTATTTTATGTTTGAGGTCTTAAAGAAGTTGCTCTATTAGCGGCACACTGGAATATACCAATATTTGACTGGGTATCACAAGGGAAAGAATTTCAAGATCAGAAGAAGTATTCAACTTTGGTACGCTTCCTGGGACCTTTATCACGCTTTCGTAAGTATATACAATGTAACATTCCATAATTATATGTTTTTTTCTAATATTTGGAACTCAATAATATGCTAATAAAAAAGATATTTGGTTAAAAATTAAAATATACTATCTTGTAGATTCGATTTATAAAAAATAATGTTGACGTAAATCGAAACCAGATGTTTTAATATGATAAAATTTGACAATCTGTGATGCAAAAAGCATCACTGTGTTTAAACATACATGTACATGTCAATGTCTGAAATAGATCAATTTTTTTCAAATTAAGCGCTTTCCATGGAAATTCTAATTAAAAAATATTTCAAACGAAAAAACCCTTTTTGCTTTTTATTCTTTCCTATAAATCCCTTTCTTCAATTCATAAAAGAAAATGTTCTTCCCGTAAAATATTTTATTGTACTAAATCAGGCAAGTGCCCTTTTCGAGGAAACGTCGGGAGGAGTTGTTTTAGTTGATTTATTATGTTTTATTATTTACTTTTTTACGTCTATCAGCTGATGTCCTGATCCACATCATGTCCCTATTTTCATGGACACAATTTGCAGTGTTATAAAAACATATAAACTTAAACTATTTTGATTTTAAATTTAGGAAAAAACTAGCATTATTCGGAAAGGTATATTATAGAGTTCATGTACATGCCCTGTCATTTGACCCCTAATTGTATAAATATTTCTTTTTCGTATGCAACTGATTTGCAATAATAAGCTATTTGTGTATTGTAAGTTAAGATAGCGATCGCTAGGTCGTTGTTTCATTCGATAACAGTGTAATAAGCTGATTAGTTTGTAATTGACGATACAGAGATGTGTAGAGAGTGTGTTTTCTATAGCCCCCGGGCGCCTGCGCCGGCTGATTAATGGAATCGTGAACATGACAAGGTCCAACTAATTAACATGTCACCTGCACGATGTACAGTAACAAAAGTGTGGGACTGTTTTCAAGCCTAAAAATTGGAGGAAATCATGAAGTGTGTTATTTCTTGGCATAAAGTATTTTGATTGCTGATTCAAGGGAAATTATTCGAATATAATAAAACAGAGATTTACATAGTCCAGAATTTGAAAACTATTATATTTAATCAATGAGTATAAATGTTTGAATAACTTTTACTATTTTCCCTATTTATTTCATATTGCAATGCTGCATTAAAAAATTCAAATTGATCAAACATAAATTTCAATTCTTGAACCTACACTTCTACAAAAACGCCAAAACGTATGCAAAACAGTAGAAGGTACTGGCTTGTATTGAATAACAGTGCATTAACAAAAAATAATAATTAGGGAAAATAAAACATAGGAATAATTTTAATTCATGTGAAGTTACTCAATTACTCAAAACATTATTTTATGAATGCAAACAGAAAATTAGAATGATCTCACTGAAATATTTTTAAACACACTTTTTATGATCCATATCTAATCGTCATGACCGTGAAAAATATCGTTTTATATCGTCCTAGAGACAAGATTTAATTAATATGAATTG
This sequence comes from Saccostrea glomerata, assembly GCA_003671525.1. Taxonomy (NCBI): domain Eukaryota; kingdom Metazoa; phylum Mollusca; class Bivalvia; order Ostreida; family Ostreidae; genus Saccostrea; species Saccostrea glomerata. Next base: position 548,646 of record PRKT01000302.1, on the reverse strand, counting down.
TAGATTAGGATGACCTTACGTGAGAAATGTGTTAATTATTTCTTTTTTTAGGGGGGGTGACGGTCTTCCTTTCAGAGGAAACGTGCAGAATTAAGATGTCCAATGCAAAAATTATAACCAACTATAATAAAAACATATCTGTGTATATTAAACAACCCTAATGCTTTCTGTCACAACAACTTCATTGTTGTCATAAATCAAAATCAAGAAAAACTAGATATGCATGTGAATGCTTAAAATCCATCATCTTAAAGTTTGCACAAATACACTTTTAGCAACATTTCTATTCAAAAAAGTCACCAGGTAAATATATTGTTTATATTGTATTTTTTTTTCCAAGTGTACCTTAGAGCTTGATAACTGTTTGTTTACATCAAATTTCATTATTAAAATAGAAGATGAATGAACGCCTTGGCAAAGGCAAACCTAACTTTAATTGAATATGAATGTCAGAATTGGTGAAAAATATTTGAAGCCCATTTAGATTTTCTTATAAAAATCAAAAAAATATGTATTATGAGTATTATATATATTTCATATTCACATTCTAGTTAATTCGTTTGCTGTACATTAATGTGTTATGTTTTTGTGTATGTGTACAGTGAGTATTATTCTATTTATAAAGCTATAAATACATACCTCAAAAATAGGTAAACCTTTGCAATTTAGCTTTTTACGGAAAAAACACTTACTTTATTGTAGAATTGTGAAGAGACTGTATTTGGCTTGTATCACTGTTTTGACTCATTGCCGTTAAGGCCACTTTCAGTGCACCGACACTAGAGGAGGCACTCAAATTATAATATTCTTTCTTCGGGGCCATCCAAGCTATTCGAAATTCATTCCGTTTATTGCAAGAGACGTAAAATAATCCGATTCCATATATAAAAATGAACGTCCACAACACCAAAGGCACACACTTTCTGAATATTATCATGATTTTACTTGTTGATTATGTCATCTTGAAGAAAAACTTCCCAAAATTGAAATGATCATGAGTGATGGATAAAATCCCTTTTAAATGAATGTAACAGAAACAAATCTGATGATAAATCCTATATGCACAAAATTATCAGCAATTTGTGAAAAAAAGAATATAATAGTAAAAAAAATTGTCACTTAAAATCCAGAAGAGACATATTTCCTAAAAGTCTTAAGAGAATCAGAAAGAAAAAAATATTTTCATTTATTCAGCATTTGGTATATATTAATGTCGTGATATATCCATATTTTTTTTTCAATACAAAAAAAATTCCAAGTACTGGCAAATGGCTTCAAATTAAGACGTAAACTCGGCACTCAGTGTGTTTGATTCGAAAGAATATTCTTTTATATCCTGACAAATTCTTATTTTTTAATTAGTTTCAAACATTTCATAGACTTATTTTTGACATTTAACATTTATGCCATTCATATTTTCAAGTATTGTTAAGCATAAACATATAAATGTTGAAAATCAGAGAGAAAAAATCTATATTAATATAATTCAGCATTTGATACAGCTTTATGTCGGGAAATATTTTTCTTCTTTTTTCCAGAAAGAGTGTACATAATAGTTCTATCCATACTTGGAGTTTTACTAGTCATCAGCATTATAATCAACGTTTTCTGCATTTTAAAGTAAGTCTTAAGCACATATGAAATGTATAGAGATAACAAACAGTATTAAGGCTCAAAAGTTCATTTAACACTAGAAAAGTGGAGAAGACAAATCACGGACCTCCAAAACATCAGAAGTGGGATCAAGTGCAATCGAGGACTGAGCATCCCCTACCGACCGAATACACAGGCCGCGTTGGCATGATGGGATAAATCGGGAAAATCCGTCGACAATTCGGTGTATTAATAATGGCCTAACAAATATGTATAAAAAACGTTAGTTAACATTTGATTTATTAATAAATTGCATTTGCCTACATGTGATTTTAGTTTACAATTATAATCCTGCTACATTTTACTCAGCAGCCTAATTATCATTTGGGGTAGGTTGGTGGTGTCATGTAGATGTGCAGTAAGGTTTCGGAATTTTGAATTTGCCCCGGGGGTCAAATGGGGGTCGAAAAATGACGTTTTTATGCAAAAATGTCTTCCCTGAACCCCTCCTACATTTTACTCGGTAGCCTAATCATCTTTTAGGAGATGCTTGGTGGTGTTATGTAGATGTGCAGTAAGGTTTTGGAATTTTGATTTTGCCTTGGGGGTCAAATGGGGGTCGAAAAATGTTTTTAATTCGAAAAGTTCCGTCTTCCTGAACTCCTACTACATTTTACTCAGCAGCCTAATCATCTTTTGAGAGATGGTTGGTGATGTCATGTACATGTGCAGTAAGGTTTCGGAATTTTGATTTTGCCCCGGGGGGTCAAATTGGAGTCGAAAAATACTTTTTAAGTTTCAATTATGAGCAAAACATTTTTAAAATTTAATTAATATCATTAATTAAATTCTGTTTTTTTTTAGGCTGGTAATGAATTAAGCACATAGGCGTCGTAACCGGGAGGGGGGGGGTAGCTTCAATTTGCTTCCGACGCCTATGAAACATATCAAATTCATATGGGACGCTCTGAGTCATAGGTCACATAGTCACAGGGTCTGAGAATTTTATACTCAATGTGACAAATACATGTACTGTGTAAATTATATAATTAATTTGACTTTTACCTTTGAAAGCCCAATATGTACAAGTGTGTATAAATTTAGACAAAAACACCGTAGTGCGGGTATTTCTGTCTCATGAAAGCATCTATTTTGAATTATGTAGTTTTATTTTTTTTCTGAATACCCAATATCATTTGTTTGTTCTTTTTATTAAATTTGTTTATATTAATTTACAGAAACCGCACAAAGCCTGGAACATATGACCTTAACCCGCCAACAACAATTCGCTATCAAAATATGCCTTGAATGGATACCCCAAATCCAGTCCCCTTTTAAGATGTGGAGTTAGTGTTTCGTGGTTAAATGACTCTGAAATTACTTTTCGAAAGTTAGAAATCAATGAGAAGATATCTGAAAGAGCATTTAGCATTTAGAGCAAAATGCGTCAATTAATGTGAAAATTGAACATAATGAAAAATGTGAATATATAAAGTATTCCCATAAATTATTGTTAGTGATTTTTCACCTAAATATTTCTTGGTTAAATATTTATAGGTTGACGTTAGTTTTATACCAAATGACAATACTTGCTTATTTCTTAATTAACATGCAGTTTTCATAAATAACTTACCCTTTCCTTTGTAGACTTTGGGTTGAATGCTAATGTTCAAAATGATTGCTTTTGAAAAAGGAAAGCCTGATGCAAATGTTTATTATAGAGGGAATGCAAAAGTTACAATACTTCTGAAACACTAAGTATTCCACTCTTTGCTATATTGGATCATGTGAGATAAAATAATGTAAAATGGGAGGTAATTACACAAATGGAAAGAACTGAAAGGGCAAGAAATAATACCTTACTTTTCTACTATTTGCGTTATTTATTGATCAAATATCCTAGCCTTCTTTAATCTGTGAATATTAGTTTACTGTACCTTCTATCTCTTTTCCTTAACGTATTAAATTTAGCTTCTTTTTTCATATTGTGTACAACGCAATACAAAGTAAACGGTAAAATACTAGTATTCGGCGTTTCAGAAATTTCACCAGATTTAAAAATTATTATCCCTTAGTAGTACAAAACATGGTTAAATTTACCTTCTTTTTCGATGGCAGTAACTTAAACATCAGCATTTAACGGTGAGTATATGTATATTAAACGAAGCGGAATTTCCCCTTGCAAACAGCCTGTCTATAAATCAAGGCAGCACTCGATATCAACCTCGATGCAGATTCATCCTTTGGGTAGGTTTTGTTTTACTCACTCATACCAAAATAACACACACAATTGTGTTGCTATATCCCCTCAAAATCCACTTCGAGGGGAAAATAAATGGGAGACTATCCATGAATAGTGAAATAATGTATCCATTAGCAAGTTGGAGGTATTGTTATTAAATAAAATGGTGATTAATACATGTATTATATTGAATGATTTTTATACAAAATTTTAGATAAATGTTTCGTTTAAAAATGTCTCAATCATTTCTGGTATCCATTTGATTTTTGTTTCAAATTTTACAATATGATCAAATTTGATGTATGAAGGGAAAAAAATTCGAATGAAAGATGATATACAGTTTTAAAAGGATTGCTGTAAAGTGTATGTTCTGATGAAATAACTTTAACATAAATTGTTAAAATAATGTGTTTTGTGTTTTCTTTTTATAAAAAATCAATTTATATTAAAAACAATATAATGAAAAAAGGAATGTGGGTTCTTGAAGCGCATAGCTAGTATAAATGCATTTTGAAAAAGAGTTTATATTCAAATATCTCGCTAAAATATCGGTTTACTCATTATTTCCTGACGTTTTTTTATTTCTATTGTATTTAACATTTAACAAAAAATTATGAAAGGAAAATTAAAGGTAAGAAATTAACGAAAAGAGGCAAGTGACTATTTACTTGATTGAGGATTGATAATTTGTAGAAAATAGTACAGAAGGTAGTTTATTCATACCTATGTGCATATGTAATGAATGACAGCGTAATATGTTTCGATATGTTATTGATCTCATTTCTTATGTTCTTTTAAATTGGTTAATTGTCTGTTGTTAAGCGTCCCTCTCGAGAATTTTCAATCATATGGAGACGTAACCACTTGCCGATAGAGAGCTACAAATTTTTTCCTATTCTCGGCACTAAGAGCCAATAGCCGTGAGGTATTTTTTTTCTTGCCTGCACCCTCTGCGACACGGAATCTCAGTTTATTCGGTCTCATCCGAAAGACCAGTCTCCACGTCGCACAGTGCGATTCGAACCCCCGATCGACTCCTTACTTCGCGACTTTAGAGCAGACGCTCTAATCAATGCGCCACGCGAGCACTCAGTTGAAAGAAAATATAACGCTTATATTTAGCATTTTACTGTAGATATATATCTTCTCTTAGTAACTTAAAAAAAGCATATGTTTAACCTTTGAGGATGACGTTTGTATCAAGCCCATGTGTTTCGTGCTCTAACTTCATGCAATATTTATAGTTTGTTGAATTATATAAAAACTTGGCTCAACTCAATCACCTTCCAGTATGTCAAATTTCTTTATGTCAAACGTTCCTATTAGGTTTTTCAACAGGTAGATTTTTTACTTAATGGGCAGCGGACAATCAAATCATTCGTCAGAAATGTAAATTACCTTTCTGCATTGCACGTGATTCTTGTCAACTCTCTTGCTCAACATAATTTTAAAACACACATCTAAGCATGGTCTTCAAAGTAGTTTTTCAGAAACTGAAAACATACTTTCTTTAAACTCTCCGGGATATTACAATGTGAAATGAATTTGATCATGTATGTATGTTTCTTTTTGGTTTCCGCCACTGAACGAGAATTTCGGATCGCGTGGATGGCTCCAGAAAAGGAGCATTATGGACTCAGTGCAGGATCTAGCGTGCCCATATTAAGAGCAGCGTTGTCAGCAATTCAGCTTCATCAAAGGATTAATGCAACGTTTTTGGCGGATCATAAAGTCTCGTAAGTCGGTTTAATTTTCTTAACTAGTAAACTTAAAAAAAGTAAAAAGCAATGGATTTTACTAAATATTAACAAAAAATCATTATGATATGTATGTTTCGTCTCTACGCAATTTAGGTGCTAAATACAATATAACCACCGAAAAAAAACTATATGAGACTAAGTTCTAATTAAAAATCATTTAAATCAATCAATCATCGTATTGCCACCATTTATCTTCCTTTTTTATTAAATTATTTTGTTATAAAACATTCTGACTGTACACACAAGTACTCTGAAGTTGACATCAATAATATGCTTGAGTTTATGATTGACAATATCTATGTGGTGTTTGGAGACCAGGTGTTCCAGCAATCATGGGTACTAATTGTGTCCCGTTAGCAGATCTAATTTTGTATTCATATGAAGAAGAATTTGTGCAAAATCTAATGCGTGAAAAGAAGTAAACACTTATTGTGGCCTTCAACTCGACATTTAGATATATTGACGACGCATTGTCAAGAAGCAATGGTAATTTCCATTCTTGTGTTGATACGATGTATCCTGCTGAGCTTGATATAAAAATACCACATAGTCTGACAAATCTGTTTCATATTTGGATGTTTTACTTAAAAAAGACGTTAATGGTACTCAGACAACCAATTGCAAGTTCTATGTTGAACGTGATTAATTTTACTTTTCTATCGTCATCTTCCCTTTCTTATGCAGCAATCAAACCTTCATCACCTGCATACGGAGTTTATATATCTCAGTTGATTCGATGCGCAAAAGCATGCTCTACGTATGAACAATATCTAAAACGAGGTAAATCATTAATAAACAAGTTGATGAAATAAGAGTATCAACAATCTCGTTTAAAGTCATCATTTTGTAAGTTCTATGGTCGATACACTGACCTTGTCAGTAAATTATCATTGAGTCAAAAGGTGACTGAAGTATTTCATACAAATTGTTAGTCCTTTATTTAAACACTGTTTTTACGTTATTTCCCTATCATGACATGGAGCGCACGGCGGATGTGACCGGTCGGCAGGGGATGCTCACTCCTCCATGGCACCTGGTCCCACCTCTGATGTTTTGGTGGTCCGTGTTTGCTGTGCTCCTATTTTGTATTGTTATCTGGACTTTTTATCTTGAATGTTGTTCGTTATCTCCATTTGTTTAATGCATGTATTATATAATCAAATAAACACGAAAGACTTGCATTCCAAATAGGAAAGAGGAAGCAGCATTTTTCATATCTTAACAATATAGTACATGTGTCGAATTGTTCCTTAAAAGGCCAGTGTCAAAAAAACAAAACAAAGATTAATGTAAATGGTTTAATAGGGATTAAGGAGCCCTAGTACCAATTGTTTTAAAAAGGTATGTCAATGAAAAAAGTTTTTAAAAAGTATATCAATATTCAAAAGGTCAAAATTATCAGCAAAAATCTGGACAGTCAGACGGACAGACGAACCGAGCATTATTTGGGAATACATTTTTTTTTTACTTATTTCACCCTCACATGCGTATTTTTTTTTTTTATTGAAAAACAAGGATCATAATAAAAATACAATTTCTGAGAAAAGGATTTTGAAATGAGATGAATAAAAAAAATATTCTGAAATTTTGTATGAAACCTAGACAACTGTTAAAAACTATTAATAAAGAGGGATTTCCCCCATTACAAAATGTATGTCTAATGCATGAATATTTAATTACACTCATAAAAATTGCATTTCGCAATAAAGACAGAAGACCCACTATATTTCACACTTTTACAGAGGTTGTGTGTTACCTTGAAGAGTTAATAAAAATAAAGTGTTTAGGCCATCTTAAAAAAATTGTTTGGTTGGCCTCTCCCGACCAACTGACGAAAAATAGTCCTTTTTTTCTTTCTTTTTTTTATTCCAGAATACGATATATTTTCGTTGTATTCCTCTTATCTCGTCAATACATATGAAGATATTTTCTGGAAAAAGATTTTTCAACCACCTACTGACTCAATATTTTTACCCTGAGTCGAGTGACGGCAAGCAAACATTATTTATTTTTAAAGATGGCCTTACCTATGAAGTTATTTAGCGCATCTGAGTCATTCGTATCATGATATTTGTACAACTTTCAGTTAGTTAAGTCTCAAGGTACTTGTTGTCAATTTCTCGTTAGGTTTGTGCACTTTTCATTCTCTTGTATTAAAATGGCATCAGAAAAATTTTAGCTAAGAGCACGAATGGAATGCTTTTGAAAAGCAGATTTGATGAATCTTATATGCTCTTTTAAATCAGAAATTTTACATGTACCTACATTGATCTAACAAATCTTTTAAATAATGAATTATTATAAAATTTTGTAACCCTTGTGACGTCAGCTTATTTTTCAAAATGCTGCCTCGGTTTAAAAGTGAATACAATAAGCGCCAACATGCTCAATCAGTTTTTACAACACTGACTTCATAAGCTGGTTATTTAAGAAATACTTCATGCTTAAAAAAATCTGACGATGGAAATTAAAACGGCGTCCTCCATTTTTGTCATTCACGAGGAGTTATGTTTTTAGGTGGCCATTAATGTCTATAGTCAGCAACACATCAAAAGATATGAAGGATAAAAAACAAAAATAATGTATTCAATGAGACATTTATATGATTTTTATTTGAAAATATACTATGATATAGTTTAATTATCATGCTGAAATGTTTAATATTTATTTTATTTAGTTGCAACATTCTTTCGATCATTCTCTCTTTTCTAAAAACAAAGACCTATTACATATTTTTCCTTTAGAAAACCCTTATGTAAACAAAACCAACTTTCTTGGTATGCTAATTTATAATATAAGCTTTTGATACAAATAAATAAATAAAACATTTACTTCATTGATACGTACTGTATATATAATCTTCAGTGATTTTCTTCTTGGGGGAAAAATGTAACAATACTTAAATAGTCCGAATTCAAACAAATACTTTCAATTTTACTTTTATACTATGTAACAACAATTAGTCAACTCTATTTTCACTTTCATAAAACAAAACAATAATTAATTCTCAGGTGTGTAAGTCGTGATGATTGTCATTCTAAATATATCGTTTAACACCTTCAAAAGCATCTCGCCCTGTCGAACTTCAGCACACTTTAAAATTTAAACACAATGTGTCAATAATGAATGGGAAAGAATACGTTTTGATATTAAACTGATGAAAACTATGTACTTGTCCACAGAACTTGAAAATTTGCAATTCTATCTCATTTTCAATATATATTATATAGTGAAATCAAAGATTTTAAAAAATGGATTTTAAACAATATTCAACTCATGAAAAACAAAAACAAAAATAATTTTCACCAGTAAATGCAGATTGGCATTTCAAGAAACCGAAAACTTGCAGAGGAATCTACATATGTAACTCAAAATATGTACGCCAGTATTTGTCGAATTCTCTATAGTTTTTGAATCAACAATTTATTCTTTTTATCAAAGAGGTTCAACTTTATTCCAAAAACTATTAAGTTGATTTTTAATTCTTTGCCGGATATTGTTAGAAACTTGCATCAGGGAAACTACACAAACTAATAAATTTCTTTAATATACTCAGCATCCTATTTTAATTGAACAGTGGTGTTCTTGCGAATTTGTTCCAAATGGTCATAAATATGCTTTACGGCTTGTACGAAATATGCTGTCCAAATGATGCATGCGTAGGCACTAAAACAATGTTGTTAAACAATATTTCATTGGTGCCCTCAGGCATGACGTCACAAAAAAGACAATATGGGAGAATGTTCTTAAGACTTTTAGGAAATATGTCTCTTCTGGATTTTAAGTGACAATTTTTTTTACTATTATATTCTTTTTTTCACAAATTGCTGATAATTTTGTGCATATAGGATTTATCATCAGATTTGTTTCTGTTACATTCATTTAAAAGGGATTTTATCCATCACTCATGATCATTTCAATTTTGGGAAGTTTTTCTTCAAGATGACATAATCAACAAGTAAAATCATGATAATATTCAGAAAGTGTGTGCCTTTGGTGTTGTGGACGTTCATTTTTATATATGGAATCGGATTATTTTACGTCTCTTGCAATAAACGGAATGAATTTCGAATAGCTTGGATGGCCCCGAAGAAAGAATATTATAATTTGAGTGCCTCCTCTAGTGTCGGTGCACTGAAAGTGGCCTTAACGGCAATGAGTCAAAACAGTGATACAAGCCAAATACAGTCTCTTCACAATTCTACAATAAAGTAAGTGTTTTTTCCGTAAAAAGCTAAATTGCAAAGGTTTACCTATTTTTGAGGTATGTGTTTATAGCTTTATAAATAGAATAATACTCACTGTACACATACACATAAAAACATAACACATTAATGTACAGCAAACGAATTAACTAGAATGTGAATATGAAATATATACAATACTCATAATACATATTTTTTTGATTTTTATTAGAAAATCTACATGGGCTTCAAATAATTTTCACCAATACTGACATTCATATTCAATTAAAGTTAGGTTTGCCTTTGCCAAGGCGTTCATTCATCTTCTCTTTTAATAATGAAATTTGATGTAAACAAACAGTTATCAAGCTCTAAGGTACACTTGGAAAAAAAATACAATATAAACAATATATTTACCTAGTGACTTTTTTGAATAGAAATGTTGCTAAAAGTGTATTTGTGCAAACTTTAAGATGATGGATTTTAAGCATTCACATGCATATCTAGTTTTTCTTGATTTTGATTTATGACAACAATGAAGTTGTTGTGACAGAAAGCATTAGGGTTGTTTAATATACACAGATATGTTTTTATTATAGTTGGTTATAATTTTTGCATTGGACATCTTAATTCTGCACGTTTCCTCTGAAAGGAAGACCGTCACCCCCCCTAAAAAAAGAAATAATTAACACATTTCTCACGTAAGGTCATCCTAATCTACAATTCATATTAATTAAATCTTGTCTCTAGGACGATATAAAACGATATTTTTCACGGTCATGACGATTAGATATGGATCATAAAAAGTGTGTTTAAAAATATTTCAGTGAGATCATTCTAATTTTCTGTTTGCATTCATAAAATAATGTTTTGAGTAATTGAGTAACTTCACATGAATTAAAATTATTCCTATGTTTTATTTTCCCTAATTATTATTTTTTGTTAATGCACTGTTATTCAATACAAGCCAGTACCTTCTACTGTTTTGCATACGTTTTGGCGTTTTTGTAGAAGTGTAGGTTCAAGAATTGAAATTTATGTTTGATCAATTTGAATTTTTTAATGCAGCATTGCAATATGAAATAAATAGGGAAAATAGTAAAAGTTATTCAAACATTTATACTCATTGATTAAATATAATAGTTTTCAAATTCTGGACTATGTAAATCTCTGTTTTATTATATTCGAATAATTTCCCTTGAATCAGCAATCAAAATACTTTATGCCAAGAAATAACACACTTCATGATTTCCTCCAATTTTTAGGCTTGAAAACAGTCCCACACTTTTGTTACTGTACATCGTGCAGGTGACATGTTAATTAGTTGGACCTTGTCATGTTCACGATTCCATTAATCAGCCGGCGCAGGCGCCCGGGGGCTATAGAAAACACACTCTCTACACATCTCTGTATCGTCAATTACAAACTAATCAGCTTATTACACTGTTATCGAATGAAACAACGACCTAGCGATCGCTATCTTAACTTACAATACACAAATAGCTTATTATTGCAAATCAGTTGCATACGAAAAAGAAATATTTATACAATTAGGGGTCAAATGACAGGGCATGTACATGAACTCTATAATATACCTTTCCGAATAATGCTAGTTTTTTCCTAAATTTAAAATCAAAATAGTTTAAGTTTATATGTTTTTATAATTAAACAAGGGATAAGAAATTGCAGTTCAAAACAAGAGAGAAAGGGAGAGAGCACTTTACCAGATTAATTGCTAGCAGAATTGCAGTTTATATAAACAAACATAAATCAGACCTAATTAAGTAACAAAACGCTATAAATTTTTAAATGTTGAAACGAGACCACTGACTACATTACCATACATTTTATGTGCAAACTTAATTGCAGAAAAATACATCTGAATCATAATTTTTTTCTGGAGAATTTCATATAAAAAGTAATATAAAACGATCCATTATATAATTCTACAATCCAAAAACAGGCGATAGGAAATGAAAAAAAAGATGTTCTGAATTTATTTCCTCCCCTTCTTATAACAAATGTTCATATTATTATCACTTATCTCATTATCTTACAAACGTTTCAAGATAGGTTGGTTTTCATAATCTAATGTCAAATTTAATGTGTTTTTTTTTAGGATGTTTAACTATAAACTCCTATTCAATGTCTTAAAGTTACCACTTAAAGTTCTATTGCCGATACAATGATCTAGTTAGCAAAAAGTCAAATGCTCACTAGGGATTTCTTTATGCTTATTGTTAGGTCACTATTTACACACTTAAGGTTCATAAACCCTCTGCTCACTCATATAAAATGTTGCTTGAATCATAATGATTTTCAAAAAGAAATGTATCTTATAAGCAAAATACTGACAATTATAGCATAGCTTGCGGGGCAAAATTGGACAAAAAAGACCCTTCAACTTGGCAAATCTATAAAGAATAGACATTCATGTCATTAAGAGTTATCTCTCTTATCAGAGTATCAATGACCCTTAATTGTCGAAGGATTATTCCGTTATTTTCCAATAATATAAAAAGTATCAAATACTGATTTGAAAAACGAACGAAAGTAATGCAAACAATTTATTGACATTTATTTAACTTCGTCTTAGAAGCAGAATATATAGACATTAAAAAACCTATAATATTACAAGCTAAGCTTTTCTCTAGAAATTACTTCAAAGACCTCATGTCAATTATTTAAATGATTTTTTTTCAGTATCATAAAATATATGGATCCCCATATCCAAAATTTCTGTGGAAGTTATTATACGAAATTCACTCAAGATGTCTGATTTTGTATATATGTTTCAAAAGAATAATCATGGTGGTTATTAACCAAGAAGTTCTTGATGCCATTTTTTACGGTATCATAAAATTGTTGGTAGGTCATTGAACATATTGACTTTTAATTAGCCACAGTTATTATGCAGTATCTTTTGAGGTTGGTTTTTCTTTGTTTGTGTCCTATCCTAGCTTAAACATGGTGGAATTTTAAATTGTGTGGTACCCAAGTTGAACAACAGTTGTGACGTCTCTACTCTTTAAGTAGTGGAAGAGGATTGCTACTTTGTTTGATAACTCACATTTGCCATATTCCTTTTAGTTCAAGAAAGGGCAAATAATTTAAGCATGTCACATTTTTATGAAGAGATAAAAAGAATATCAATTGTCAACTTAATCGACTTTATAAAATCAAGGGGCTGGAATCAAGAAAATACATTTTCACTTTATCTACATCATCAATAAAAATAAAAACTGGTTTCATTATAAAAATATTAAACATAAATAAGCTATACTGTTAAAAGGGTAAGATGTACTTATAAAAATGAAATTTTTCTTCAAAGTAGCATGAGGGATATGGAGATAACGAACAGTAGTCAATATCAAAATCCATTAAACAATACAAAATAGGAGCAGAGCAAACACGGACCTCCAAAACATTGGGTTGGGATAAGGTGTCGTAGAGGAGTGAGCATCCCCTGCCGAACGGTCACACCCGCCTTGTGCTTTTTGTCATAATTAGGAAATAACGGAAGAATCCGTCGTCAATTCAGTGTATAAATAATGGACTAACAATAAGTATGAAAAACGTAAGTCAGCATTTGACTCAATGATAAATTGTATTTGATGACAAGGTCATTGTATCGACCATAGAACTTATGAAATGATGACATTTAACGAGACTGCTGATAGCCTTGTTTCAGCAACTTCTTTGTCAATAATTTACCTCGTTTTAGAAATTTTTCATACGTAGAGCATGCTCTTGAGTATCGAATCAACTGAGATATGTAAACTCCGTATGCAGATGATGAACGTATATTGCTGCAAAGGTAAGCTGACGATAGAAAAGTTAAAGGCATCACGTTTATCATAGAGCTTGGTTGTTAGATTACCATCAGTGTCCTTTTCAAGTAAAATATCCAAGTATGAAACTGATGTGTCAGAATCTGTGGTATTTTTTATCTCAAGCTCACCAGGATATATCGTATCGACATAGGAATGGAAATTACCATTTGTTAATTAACAATACTTCCTCCATATACTATAGTATCTAAATGTCGACTTGAAGGCCACAAGTGGTTTCTTCTTTTCACGCATAAGATTTTGCACAAATTCTGCTTTCTATGAATACAAAAATAGGTCTGCTGATAATGGAGCGCAATTTGGTGCCCATAAATTATGTAAATAGAAATACTCAATTCATATAAAGATGTACATGTACTAAGTTTTTTTTTTTTTGCTCTCAGGGTCAGATGGTACGATACAGACTGTAATGCAAAGAGTGCTTTGGCTGCCGCAGTAGATGCAAAATCAAAATTTGACCCTCATCTATTCCTTGGACCACCATGCTCAGCAGGCAAGTGCATGCATAACTTTGATTCATCGCAAATTTTCTTTTGCTAAACAGCAAAAACACTGCACGCTTATTTTAAAATCCATTAAATCTTAATTGTTTTGCCGTATACTAAATTTTCAACTTTAAAAAATAATCATAGTATATTGCACCTGTTTTAATGAATAATAGTTTATGCAATAGTCAAATGAGCATTTGATATTCAAATAAACAAATTATGCCTGCTTGGTTGCCGGACAACCTTATTTTTGCACTAAAGCATTGCCCTCGGGACCCAGTTGTTAAGTAGCCTCAGGCAAGGTTTCTTTAGCATATTGCTTTGAATTCTTCGACAACATGTAAAAGTATGCAAATAAATTCTCAATAATTACCTTTATTTTTTGTGTGAAATAAGGTGAATATTGTCGAAATGGTTTGACTGATGAAATCTTATAATTTTGCAATTTCTACAAACTGAATTTAATAAAGAAAATGGATAGGTTAAAAAGCCATTTGCAAAATAGAGAATCATTTTAAGCATGCATCAGTTTTGTAGAAGAAAAGTGTTCGGTTTTCTTATGATACTTATTCATTCAAATTTTGTATCTTAGCTCACTGTATGTATTTGTTCAGATCTCTTCGTTTCATGAATATTTACTGCATTAATTTACAGGACAAATTAGATAAAGAATTGCATTGGAAAGTGAACTGCGTCAGCAGTCTAAGCCTTCAGGTGTAAACATTTATACATTGCTTTTAATTTAATGAGTAAAAAAAGAGTATTAATGAGTCATTCTCGTAGAACTAAAACCCACCAGAAATACAACGATTTGTAAAATAGACATACATATGGCAAATTCTATTTTTACTTTAATGCAAATAATATTTCAAAAGACCATTGTATCATATACTAAGTATTCGATTAGTCGATATTGGAAATAGTTTTACTACATTATAAAGTGAGATAAATTACTGCTTGTTGAAAGCAAGAAATTCAGAGTAATAAACATCATTTCCAACTTGTGCATCAAGATACATGTAGGTGCAAAATAAGTGATAGCACTAAACAACTTTTGATAGGCTATCAAAAAACCTAAAAAGAAGCGTTTACAATTATTTCGAAGAACGAATTTTTGAACGATAGGTGTTTCCAAAATTGATTCAAGGATAAAAATTATCGAATAAAAAATTGATTATTTTAATAAATAGTTACCCTGTATTGTTTGTTTTAGGTATGAGAGGGGTTGCCCTCCTCGCCTCACATTGGAACACACCGATTTTTGGATGGGTATCGCAAGAAGAAGAATTTCAAGACAAAAAAATGTATTCTACCTTGGTACGATTTCTTGGACCCCTAAATCGATTTCGTAAGTACACAACTTCGTTTCAGCAATATAATTTTAATTCAGAGGGGAAGTATCCTTACATTTTATTTAGAAAATTAAACATCTAATTCTTCTTTAAACTAACTTTCAAAACTTTGTAGCATTCTTACCTCATATCTGAAATCTTATCAGAATACACTGTAGGCTTTTCATAAATTTTGCTTTTTTTTTCTCTTTTACCTTCTCTCTTTTTTCACTTATCTGGAAAAAACGAATACTATGTATAATCTTGTAGTCCTTGGGGTCCTGTAAAATGAAAATTCAGTAATTCTTTCGAAGTTTTAAAATTTCAGTTTGAAATAATGCAGCAAAAAAATATTTCACAAGTAGTTATTTTCAATAAATATTTTCTATGGAAAAGCTTTTTATACCAAAAAAACATATCGCTAGTTTTGTGATGTCACTTCCAATAAAGAAATTTCTTGTTGTGCAGAGGTTTCAAGGTTTTACTATCCAAGGATGTTAGATGGTAGCAAAAAAATTTGACTTTGTTTTGAATATCTATAACATCTAAAAGTCTTTACAAGATATTGCTAATTGCATTTCCAGGGTTTAAAAAATCGTCACCTTCTCAAACAAAATCAAAATTTGATTGACATCAAAGTTTATGATATGCAAAGAAATAGAATTCAAAAAAATTATTGTATATTCGATACAGGAAACATTTATGGATTTTTACCTATCTTAAATATGACAGTGAGCTTAGTTTTTCAAAGATGTGTCTTTTAAATATATATAGATATTTGGGAAGATCTGAAAGTTCAGATAAATACAACATGAAGCGTAAAATAAATTGTTATGTCTTTTTCTTGATGCAATCTACAATGGGTTTAATCACCTTTCTAATGAGAAAAAACAGTCCTTGTGCCCATTACAATTTAGACTTTTTTAAACAATGTATGACAAAATGCTTAAAAAGGGATATTCTGATGTGGGATCTAAAGGGGATGCTCCAGGGACTAATAAGATTTCGTTTTATAAATATAGTTATACTTTTCAATCTTTTTCTTCCAGCTGGTGTTATGTTCCATATGACGTCGCTCTTCAAATGGAATCAATTTGCTGTGATGTATGACGAGCGGGATCCATATCGAGCCGTAGCTTCTGCCATTTCGGAGAAAAAATCCATCGAAAACGACGAGGATGAAACAAAGAACTGGTACAGCATCATACGCTCATTCAAGGTTTCCAATGACATGGAAGAGAAGGAGATAGAAGACATGTTTATTCAATTAAAACGATATTCAAGAAGTACGATGTCATTTTGCTCATATTATACAAAAATCTGAAAGTGAAAAATTGTATAGGTTGAAAGTAATTTTAAAAGATATTTTTTGTTAAATTATTTTTACTTGATAAAAATATGTATGAGATAAAGGGCAATTTAAAAGAAATTTCCATAGATATATATTTAAAGAAATATTTTTTTACAACAGGTCAAATACATGTACATCATAATTACATGTAAAATTGAATATTACTATGTTCGAAAAGCTTAAAAATGCTTGTTATCTTAAAAAAAAAACCCATTAATTAATGACTAATTATAATCTTGGACTTTGTTCTGCAGTTATCGTGATGGCATTACCCTGGTTAGATATGCGGAGATACATGTTAGTTGCCCATAGACTTGGAATGACAAATGGAGAATATGCTTTCCTCTGCATCCATGGCGATGTACGTAAATTCTAATATGTGCACATGTACTTTTTGTACATATGTTTCCACTCTCTTTTTCTTAAGATTAAAATATGACATCATAGACATAATTATGATACATTTCTGATTATAGCTCTACACATACGATAGAATGGAAACTGATGTGTTTTCTGACAGGGTTTGGAGAAGAAATGACTCGTTTGACGAGATAGCAAAGCAGGCGTTTGAACCAGTATTGCATGTAAACACTTTTACTTTACTTTTTGGGCACCTTAGTATTGCATCTGAAAAGTTGCAATATTCGATCTTTGCCATTTAATTGAATAATTTTTTTATTTATATGGTGAAATTTTAGATTCGTTTTGAATATTTTTAAATATCTTATAAAATTTTCATTTGTATTCCTTTAGTTTTCATTTTTATGGTATGATTCTATTTGTATTTCATAATTTTCATATGTATATACAATTTTACAATAGAAATGGTAAAGTTTTGAATATAAATGGAAAAGTGTACTATACAAAAGAACAATTATACACTACATAGGAAAAAAAGTTCAATACAAACAAAAAAACTATGTGACAAATGGAAAATTATATAAAAGAATTCAAATAAAAAACTTTGCAATACAAATGAAAATGAAGTTATACAAACTGAAACATAAAGCTTAAATGGAAAGAAAATTTCGCTTTACAAAAAATTTATACAATACACATGAAATTGATAGATACTGCAACGTTAATGTTGGACATGCTAGTACTTGTACTAATTTTTGTTTAAATTCTAATGAAATCACAGGTTAAAATTTTGACTAAACACTTATTATTTTGATAAGCTCACCCAAAATTATGTATTCCATTGTTCTGACTCTGATGTCCGAAAAACATGCTGTTTTTATGAAATCATAAAATTTTGAATATCAAATAGATTATGATGAAACCTCTCGAGAAAAATAACTGGACACTTTTCAAGGCTGTTGCTGATGAGTATGGCGATAGAACTAATCCCAACTGGAACCTTCCTATCGAGCATACTTCGGTAAGTACTCAGATTTATGAAGTCGATAGGATGGTTTTCATTTATACATCGAAGCACAAATACGGTGTAAAATTTATTTATCTTTCGTTATTCCCACAGTTGCAAAGATGATATAAAATTTTGTAAAGATGTGTTATTTAATTTTGGAGAGAAAAAAAATTTAAATTACACATTTATTCAATGTTTTCATTTGTTCCACTTGTATTTTTTTATTTGCTCAGTTTTAAATGAATTATGAAATAAGGGGCTTATCACTTGGGTCATATGTGATTTCTAAAATACTCTTGATTCCCTTTTTGATAACAAATAGGTAATTAAAGATATTTAGTGTAAATTTATTGTTTTCAGCCCGATGCCTATTCTCCATATCTTTACGATGCAACATTAATGTGGGCAATGTTGGCCGATAAAATCTTAAAACAAAATAAAAATCCTCATGATGGAGAATACATGTTTAAGATGGCAGCAACATTAACAGAAGAAGGTATTGTAATTGTTATATTTAACGGAATTTAATACTGATCACTTATCATGCTTATCTTTGACTTCAGACCAAAAACTTCTTTTACAAATGGTAAAAGCTCGTCTTTAAAATAACTTATTGTTTGGGTTTTTAAAACAATCTGATACTTCCAGAGGAAATTGACGGACTTACTGGAAGAGTTAATTTGGATGATAAGGGGGATAGAAATCTTGATTTTCAAGTCCTTGACATGTCTGAAAATGGCACATTCACGAGAATTATCACCATTAATTACCTCGGAAAAGGCATCAGGGAGGTCAATTTTGAGGTACGTATGCATTTCTTTGTTTTATGGGGTTGTTCCTGTACGTTTAATTGGTCTAGTATGACAATACTACTGCTACATGTAGCATTCGATCTTTGTGTACACAACATCATAAAATTGAATTACTTCTTACAACGTTCACGTTTCCATCAAATACCCTTTCTTTATCTGTACTATTCATAGTTTTATTATGAAGACCAAAAAATATTCATTGAAAAACAACGTCTTTTTTTTTCTAAAAATCTATATAATTACATATGTTTGTATTTAAAAATAATTTATAAATGTATGTAAAAAAATAAGTGAGAGAAATAGAGAGAGGGGGAACTATGTGTTCATTGAATGTGCATATTTGAGATGTAATTAAAAGAATTCAAATACAGTTGACCTTTAGGTATCCGGACACCAGATATCCGGATGCTTCAGTATCCGGACAATTTTTCATCGGAACAGAATTTTTTTATGTTATTTTGTCTTGTTTAACTGATGATTCAGGTATCTGGACACTTCACATATCCGGACAAATTGATTGGGAACCAAGCGTCCGGATAAATGGGGCTCCACTGTATATATATCAACTTTAATATTTTATTTCTTATAATTATGTTGGTCTATGCATTATGTACCCCATATTTTAAATTTTATTTAATTTTATATTATTTTTCAATCGTCATATAAAACCAAGTATTTTGATTAAAATATCTAGGGGAAGATATAAAATATATGTAAACAGGTAGTTCCTGCCTCCCCTATTCAATTATCAAATTTAATTATTATGATTACAAATTCTAAATGTCGTTTGTCACTGATGTCATATGAGAACAAAAAAGTTATCTTCAAAGGGCAACAAGACAACAGACCAAGTGAGTCGATGGCCAAATGATAAAATCGGTGTTCACAATGCCCCTCCTGACGAACCTGAATGTGGATTTGATGGGAAGAAATGCCCTGAGGAAAATGAACAACCAGGTAATTCCTCAACTATTTATAGTTTTAAAATCAAAATAAGTCTATCGACAAGTTGCTTCAGATAAAATGAATGACCATAGTTATGATGCTGTGACATGTCACATTAATAACCTCCTTCCTTGCGGATTTTTTCCGGGGGAAAACAAAAGCGATATTGATAAGTCATTAATTATTATGTGCCGCGGGTAATATATTGTAAAGAGGAAGGCAATGATAGCTTTGAATCTGGTTAAGCGCTTTATAATTCATCACTAGAATAGCGATCTGTTTGAGAATGCGATATGCAAATGAAATTATGTATCACTCGCTTTTTCTCCTAAACGATTTTTTTCTGAGTGACTGGAAATAGAATACATGTACTTTTGTCTATTAAGGTCAGACGAGACGTTCCTCAAAATCTGTTTTGTGTATCTTCGTAATGTATGAAAATGTTCAAATTTTTAATAACATTCTGATTTCTAAACCAGTTTCTAAACGTTTTTATAAAATCCAAACACTTAAACATTTGAAATTGGAAAAAAAAATTCCCAAAAGGATTATATAAGTAAAACTACCCCTGTTATCTTGCAGAAATGCCTTGCAAGGTACCTCAATTTTTTGTGAGTAAACATGTTTAAGTAGCAATACTTCAATGACAAACTCTTGGAAAATGTTCTATATTATTAAGGAACGTATTGTCTGTAATGTTTGTTTTAGAAATACACCAGAAAGCACAGAAAAAAAAAAAAGCACAGTATAATTATCATCACTTACACCTGATGGTATCATAACACGTTCAAATGAACAATATACTTCAGAATCATGAAAATGCGAGGTAAAGTTATATAAAGAAAATAGGTCTGTATATCAATTACATGAGTGACTGTTCGGTGGAGATGTTCATTCCTCTATGACACCTGATCCCACCTCGGGTGTTAAAGAGGTCCATGTATGCTCTGCACAAGATTTTTATTTTCAATGGACTTTTGAGCTTGAATACTACTTGTTATCTAATTGAATTATTTAGTTAAATTAAATTATGTTAATATGATTTTTTTTTAACGTTCATAATTTTATGGACACGGATCTCACATTTTGTAATATTTATGCTTAGTTACATATATATATATATATGAAGCAATTTACTAACAATATTAAGAAACGTCTATAGTTTCGATTTAAATGGATAAAAAATGTTCTTGGTATGGCTCTTATATCGCTGTCTTCTTTCGTTTTTTTAGATAACACATTCATCATTGTATTCTCCTCTGCTGCTTCCGGATTTGTTGTCATCGTTGCAATCATCGTACACTGCGTTCTTAAGTAAGAAGGATTATAAACAATGTGTCTTATTTCATTAGTGTTTGTTTAATTTAGAGAGGACATTTTGAAAAATAAGTATTTACTTCTATTAAAACACATTAAAGCATTTAACGACTACACAATGAAATGAAATACACGGCTTGATGGCAGGTGTTTAAATTAGTACCAAAACAATAAAACAAGAAGATATGTTTCTCAATAGGAAAATTCAGAGGGAAATTAGCTAAAAGAATTCTGGTTCAGGATCAAATTTATTTGAATGGGGAAATTACATAGGACATGCATTTTAATCTTAAATTATATATTTTTATCGATTTTATCAAAATAAGGATCAATTCTCTTGTTTCTTTTGGAAGAATTTTCAAATACTTTATAGAATAGGTAAGTATCTATTATATTATTTTTTTAATAAAGGCGTTACAGAAGAATCAAGACATTGAAGAGTATGATCTGGCAGGTGCGATTTGAAGAAATAGACTTTGTTACTGCTCTCCTTACTGGCAGCGTTAGGGTAATTTTTTATGAATATTTTATTTAAAATAATAATTATTATAATATTAAATCATTTTTATTTAATTAGCTATTGTTAAAGCTCTAGTCCAGCAAATCAATAGATTTTTAATCGGGATATTTCTTTAAATTGCATATTTCATAATGGATAATTTTTCCAATGTCTTTGACATATGAAATCATTATACGACATACATACACTTTTTAACCCAAAGAATTAAATATCTTCTGCATTATTTTCTATTTTGAGATATTTCAAACACTTTAACCAAAGATATTGTTCTCACATAAGTCTAGCTTTAAGAACCTTGCAAGAAGAAAAGGGAGTGGCAACAAGAGGAAATCTCGTCCCAGCAGAACAGAAAATCCATTACAAAGTGAATTAAAGGTCTCCCCGGATCATTCACCCGCCTTTCTTAGTAAACCGGAACAGGGTACAATGTTTGGTTCTGTAGCCTACATCAGAGGTAAGTATTTTTAAATATATATAGATTAATTAATTTAAATTAAAGGAGAAGAATTAATTCATTTCCATCACCTCAGAAAATGACAGGGATGAAAATTTCGTGTGAACGTATAATTTTTATATTTTTATAAAAAATTAGGGAGAGGGCTAAAATAGGCTGCGCCTGCTGCCCAATCCTATTCACGACAACATCTGTGAATAAAATATTGTTTAAATTAAATTTTCTTTATTTATGCAGAATTATTCTCTTTCAAAGAAGCATTTCATCCTTGTATTTTAAAAACTGATTGTGTAATAATTATGTGCATATTTCTTTTCTAAGGAAGTCTTGTATCTGTCAAGAGATTGACCAGGAGTAATGTTAACTTGACTAACATGCCAAAGCAAATATTACAGGAGCTGAATAGGGTAAAGAAGAGTTTCTTACTTTTGATAAATAAAACAAATATGTTTAAAAATGTTACAAAAAAATTTCCATAAAAAGTAATGCCTCTTTCACGAACTATAACTCATTTTTACATATAATATATAAAATAAAAAATACTGAATGCATTCTTCTGTTTTTGAATTAGATTTTTTTTTAATTACACTTCCTCCCAGTTATCTTATTGAACATTAATATACATCATTATGGGAACAAATATTATTATAAAACATATTCAAATGAAATTGTTCCTGAGCCTTTGCAAAACTGTATATGGCAAACAATCCAAACCAAATGCTTCTACGAATAAATGATTTTACCGTCTGTCGATTTTCTCAATTGTTATCATAATCTTGGTGAGAATTCTATGCCACATAACTTAATTTTTATTCGCTTTTGATGGTTATCCGATTTCAAAAATTTATTTTCATGCATAATTATCTTAATCGTTTAAATGTTCTAAGTGAATAAGAAGGTATAATTATTTTGTCTTCTAAGCTGTGAAACAATGACATAAGACTATTAGAGAAGTTCTGATTAAGGAACAAAGAATGCATAGACATTATTGGACAACTTAAATGTTTGAAATTCATTATTTTATTTATAATACGTTTCCATAGCTAATGGAGCTGAAGCATCAGAACTGCTGTGCCTTTGTTGGCGCCTGTATTGACCCAGGTCGAATTCTTCTGTTGTGGGAATACTGTGTCAAAGGAAGTCTTCAGGTTAGTTAGGCCAAAAGAATTAGGCATTAAATGAATAACTTAATATTTTATAAGTATTCGTATGAAATTGACCTTAATTATTCTTCACATTCTCCTTTGCAAGATTTATAGCAAATCAAACTTCTTATTTATATTTTTTTTTTAAAAACACTATGAAAGAAAACATAAAATCACCCATGTTTGACATCAGTCAGCCATAAATGTATGCAACTAATGAACATAGTAAAGAAAAGAACTGTACCTTTATTTTTCATTAAGGACTTACAACATGTATATATTGTGTGGAGCATTTAACTCGAATATCTACAATAAAAAAAAATCCACGTAATGCATTTATAAAACTCATTAAAAAAGTGCATCGTTTGATTAACTATCGTGCATAAACAATTTTTAATCATTTTGCAGGATGTCATATGGAACCAGAATATCAAGCTGGACAGGATGTTTATGTTTGCATTGTCTCAAGATATCGCAAAGGTATCTCTTCCTTGATAATCTGATGATTTTAAAGTTCCTATCGAAATAGTTTTCACAGTTTCAAAATTCTAGAAAAAAGATAATGCAATTTAATCAAAATGTCTTCATTTCAGGGATTAGACTTTATTCATAAGAGCTCTATACATTTCCATGGAAACCTGAAGAGTTCAAACTGTGTAGTGGATAGCAGGTGGACTTGTAAACTGGCAGATTTTGGAGTACCCAGTCTTCGTTACTGTGATAAATGTCAAAAGGAGGAAGAAAACCCAGACAGTAAGTTTTGCCCCCCCCCCTCAAAAAGAAACCATTTTTATGATATGTGTACTGCATCAAAAAGTATATATTTTCATTAGAACTACAATGGACTGCCCCGGAGATACTACGATCAGAGAAATCCATTGACAAACAGAAGGCAGACATCTTTTCCCTTGGAGTCATCCTCAAAGAAATCTTTACTCGATCAGGACCTTATACAGAGTACTCCTTTCTCAGAATTAAAGGTAATGTATTAAAAGTACTTTTTCCAAATATTGATTTATTTGCAGTACACATTTTACCAATAAAAGCTACTAGTATTTATTTTTAATAAACATATATTATTAAGATCATTAATCTATTAGTCAAAAATATTTTACAGAGATTATCGATAAAGTGAGAACCCCAGTCGGCGGATCACCTTCCTTTCGTCCGAAGCTTTCCGTCGATGTTCGACAGTCTCAGGATTTGTTCGCATTAATCGAAGAGTGCTGGAGTGAACATATCCTAATCAGACCCTCTGCTGGGCGAATTTTGAAAACATTAGCGAGAATAAATCCTTCAAAGTATGTTTTTGTTTGCTTTCCCAGTGTTTTAATTCTTTTTTTCTCGCGCTGCTGAATTTTACCGTTTGTTCCATATCATGAAGATGAACTCCTTTCTACATTTCTGCTTTGAATATTTGGGACGCTTATTCACTGATAGTAACAAGAAATGTCGTACATTATGGACCTATATGAATGTGGTGTTTTGACTATACTCTCAATAAATTAGCCCTAATTAAGTCCTTTGTTATTTTATTTATCAAATGAATATTTTTTAAACACAATTGAAAATAAATTCTTCATTCTAGGATGACCATGATAGACAATATGATTGCTATTTTGGAGAAGCATGCCAACCATTTAGAAGAGCTGGTAGCGGAGAGAACGAGCGAACTGGACGCCGAAAAGAAGAAGACAGAGAATCTTCTCTACAGAATGCTTCCACAGTAAGATTATAATCTCTCTCTTAGTAAAAATTCAAATAAATCGTTATTAACCCTTCTAACAATTTTTAAATATATATAAATGATAATGATAACAACTTTATTAATATTTGTTTTCAGATCTGTAGCCGACGATTTGAAGAAAGGGAAACCGATTGAAGCCGAGCATTTCGACGAGACCACAATTTACTTCTCTGATATTGTTGGATTTACCACAATATGTGCTGGGAGTTCTCCAATACAGGTAAGTTATTCAGTTTAATAAATCAGCTTAATTGTTCTGAAGGCTAATTGCATATTTTAATAATTGTTCTTAGATTCAAATTTAAAACTCATTTAACTTCTTTGCATTATGAATTTCAGGTCGTCAATTTGCTTAACAGCCTGTACACACTTTTTGATGACATCATCACAAGATACGACGTGTACAAGGTAAATGCTAGATTTATACATAATATAGTGTGTTTTGTTGGGTTGTCAAATATTATCCACTGTATATTGAAACACTAGTTGTCACTTTGAATTAAAAGAAAAGGTCATACATCCAAAATGATTCAGACATCTCTCTCCTTTATTTTTATTTTATTTTTTGTATGAATATCCATAATCATTTATGATAAGATATATACTTTATTAAATAACAACCAAAAATGCTCAAATATACTCTGGAATAAGGACATAAAATAAATTAAAAAGATGAAAATATATTCACATCTTGGTAAATATTTTCAAACTATGTGTATTATAATCAATTCAGTTACGTTTACTTTTCCAGGTGGAAACTATTGGAGATGCATACATGCTTGTAAGTGGCCTACCAAAACGTAACGGAAATAGACACTCAAAAGAGATAGCAGACTGTGCCATGGATATAATGGCTTCCATTGGTTCTTTCTCCATTCCACATCAACCAAATAACAAACTGAAAATTAGAATCGGTAATGAGTTTGTTTGATTTTGCTTTTTTTTCCTTTATGCACTATATCAAAAAAAAATTAATTTCGAAATAACTGTTTTTAAATATTTTATATAGGAATACACTCTGGTCCTGTTGTGGCAGGAGTTGTCGGTCTTGCTATGCCACGTTATTGTCTGTTTGGTGATACTGTCAACACTGCTTCTCGTATGGAGTCAACTGGTCTACGTAAGTAATTAATCTAATTTTTTAAAAATATTTCAAACCAAATATAAAATTATCTCATCAAGTAAATTACAAAATATTTGTTTGAATTGCAGCATTGAAGATTCACATGAGTGCTGTCACTTATGATCAACTTGAAACATTTGGATGTTACCATATCATGTATAGGGGTGAAACAACTGTGAAAGGAAAAGGAGTCATGAAAACCTACTTTTTAGTTGGAAAAGATGGTTTCTCCAAAGAACTTCCAAGTATTACAGAAGAGGATTTGACATTAAAATTTTCTCCATCTACCTCGAGTGACCTTCATTATATGGGAGTCGGCACAACTTCACCAGTGACGCCAAAAACAAGTGTTACTACCATAAAGGAAAACGAATTAGAGATAAACTGTGATAAAGATACTTGCGCATCGGAAGAGAGGTGTCTTGCACTTCCTCGGCGACCCAGTATGATGGAGATTTCGGCCTTATGACGGTACGCCTCGGGTGCTGGAACTGTCCAAGGTCCTAGTGCCCGAGCCTCGACCGTCGACGGGGTCTCGTCGAATATCATAACGAATAATCCAGAGAGGTGTCGGAAGACTGGTTTATCTTGTGTATCTCAGAAAAACAAAGAGAAGGAAGTGACACACAGAAACAGTTGTAATGGAGAAACAAAAAGAAACATTTCTCTTTCACAAATTGATGCTGGCCAAATTAGTAAAAATGACCGCAGTGAACTTGATGTTAAGAAAAAGTACAGCACAGGAAGCCAAACAGGGGATTCTGGGATAGGAAGCTTTCGAAGGACTGCAAGCAATAGTAGCTCATTAACGGACGTAAATACGTCATTGCAAAGGCAAACTATGTGCAACAGACGTAAGTTTAGCGCAGGAGATGTTTCGGATAACATCCGCACGTTCCAAAATCGAAACGGTGTAGGAAAGCTCAAGATAAGGAAACTTAGTGCTGAGAGTTTCTTTGAAGGATATTGTCAAAGCAAGAAATCTCCAGAAACCGAAGACTTTCGATGCAGAAAATACAGTTTTGAAAACTTTTTCCGAGGATTATTGGGGAACAAAACAAAAGTTTCTAAGTCCCCGTCAAATAATGTTTTGGAAACTCATTCGGAAAAAAGTGAAGTAAATGAGACAAGAGATATATCTTTGACTAACAAAAGCATTTTGCTTGAACAATGTCATGAAAACTTTGCGTTTGAAAGCAATGAAAATAGTTTTCATAAACATGACGAAGCAGCAGTCCAAGAAATACTGAATGAACTTCATGAAATGGCTTCAGATCCAAAAAATCTTACATCTGATGTCTCAATGGCAGAAAAACTAACACTGCCTTTGAAAAATGGCTTTCCTCGCCATAGGGTCTTGGCTAAGTCAGACTCGGGGTATGGAACAACTGAAAACCTGAGCATCACAAGTGCCACGACATTTCTGTGATAATATTTTGTATTACTAAAGCTTAATGTCTCATGTGTCGTTATACCATGGAAAGATATCACTGATATTCATTTTTATTATCAATTTTAAAGTCTTCCTTTTTTGTAATAAATTGTGCCAAAAATATACTTTGAAATGCAATCTCATGATTCAAGTTTTTAATGAAATAAAATATGCTATTGTTATTTATTTTAGTTATTTTATAGAAATAGGAAAGATGTTATAAAAATAAAGATTTCTACTTGTCTAAAGTCAAGGATAGTTTGAGTGTTGGTTTTGGCGACGTATGTAATTTAACTTTAATTTGTATTAAAATGCTTGATAAATACTATTCAGAATTAATAACGTCTCACATTCTCGATATCATGAAAAGTAAAGATTAATTAATTTGATCTACAGTAATTGATCAATGATCATGCACAATTTTTAATGAAAACATTAATCAAACACTAAGACGAACTTGTCCTCAATGCAAATTGTAAAAACTGATATAGATCTATCACATTATGCATGGATATTAATTTGATTTAATGTACTAAAACAAAATTGGATTAGGCACCAGGCATCACCTATATATACCCTTTACACAATTTTAAAATATTAATTCAAATTGAAATCAAATTTCTCTTGTCTTATATACATACATTGTATTCTCTGTAGACTTCATATACAAGACGCACTAAGTATTCTGCTCTTCAATTCACTATTTAAATATTAAGTCTTTATCTTATATTTCCTTGCTAAAATTGTTAATTTGTTCACAAATAGCAACAAGCTGATGTCGACCGAACTTTTTGTAAATACTTAATATCCTCTTCTTTGCACTGAATTTCTTCAGCATGGAATCATAGTTGATGCTGGAAAGTTTCTGTACATACATCTCATCCTGAAGATTCTCGGATGACTTTTCGAGACAATACACGATAAAAACAATGGCTGTAAAAATATAACTTGTTTTTTATCACAAATTTTAAAAGAAAATAAAAGAAAACATTTCCGTGGATTTAGCTTATATTTTCTTTTGCTTTAAAATTTATCAGATTATACCTATTTGGAGGAAATTTACACACATTCTGCAATGTTTCATTAATTTGAAAATCTACAAACATCGTTTCCGTTCGTTAAAATTTTTTGAGGTATTCATTCTTATCTTTAGGCGTAAGAAGTAAAATTTATATAATTAGCAGCTTTATAACACAAATTAGTTTAGATACTTACCTCCCGTTTCTAAAAGATATTTAACAGTCCTCCTACTAAACCCTAGATCATCACGTTCCATGATTAGATTTCCTTCATTGTAATTAATGTAAACAAGAAAAACCTATAACCATTAAAATCCTAGAATAAGGGCATAAAAGCAATGGAATGAATGTCGAGGCACATATTTATCAACAAAGTCAATCGTATGCGTATAAAATATTATGGTGTCTTCTACCTATTCCCACTTTTTAAAAATCTCAATTCCACCTATTCCACTTGCAAGTAACGGTAGACGTTTTGATATAGTCATTCTGTTTTCTTAGATTGACCTATATTTTGTACATTTTAAAACGAAAATAAATAGACTTATGATAAGAATGATTTTTTTGAATTTGATACCTGTATATGGATTTTACAACATATATTTTTAAAATTCTTACAAAAGGATATCCACTTTAATGTATTGATTTTAAAACATTAAAGAACTAGAGTAATATTTTTGAAAATGAATTTAAATAGCTGAATTTTAGAAAATACAATTAACGAGGAAAACATGATGAAATTAACTTAAAATTTTCCTTCTTTTCCTTCAAATACAGTCAAAACTGCCATAGCGACCCACTGTATTAAGCGACTCACTGTCACATGTGACCGTAAAAATTCCCCCCAATGCTTTTACCTATATATTCTACCTGTATTAAACGACCACCTGTCTAACGCGACCAACGACCGTGATTTTCCTGACCATTTTTTGTATTTTCAAGCAATTTTACCTGAATTTAACGACTACATAATTTCAGATTCCTACTTTCGATTTCGTTCGAGCAAGTTACGTTTTTGATTCAAGACAACTACAGACACACTTTTGTTTCATTTGATGATTATATAATGCAAGTTTCACGTATAAAACAACATTTAAAAATAAATATTTTACTTACGCTTTGACATTTATTGAATAAACATTAAAATCTAAAACATAAACATCACGTTTTTTCTGTCCAGTGATCGAGCGCCATTTTGAAAATAGACGCTCGATGTCGATCCCGATATCAATGTTATTATTTCATGTTATAAGGGCAAAACGGTATTCAGCTATAAAACCTGCCTGTTTAACATTAATTAACACGTAATTAAATCCTAGATGTTTATTTATATGTCATCAATGGGTATATAAACACACGCTAGCTAGCACCCACACCAGGGTGATAATTGAAGCTGATTGAAATACCTGGTCACAAACAGGCAATTAGACACGGTAGTTCAGTATTGAAAAAAAAATTAATTAGGTTAAAAAAATATTTTAGTCATAAATATAACTTAATTTGATACCAAGTGCATGACAAAAATTATGATACCGTTTTAATTTTCAGTTTTATGCAAAACATACGAAGTTATATATAGGCGATCATGTAAAAAACCATTATTAGAAAAAAAATCTGCAGCTTTTTTTATACTGTATGAAAAAAATATTGATATTTTCAGATGTTCACAATATTTCACAATAATCAAATAACTAATATGCGGATCCAGCAAATTTTTATTTCTTAACAGGACAATTTTAAAAATCATTTAAGCAGTACCTATTAAAAAGGGGAAACAAACAGAATACATCCAACATACACGTGTGATATTTTCAGCATTGTATATTTGAACACTGCGGAAAATAAGCAACCTGTATTAAGAGACCACCTGTCATATGTGACCTTTTTTCCTTTCTCCGTTGGAAGGTCTCTTAATACAGGTTTGACTGTATTAAGAAAAAGTCTGATTTGTAATTTTAAAAAAGCAAGTTTATCCTTCCTTTATTTCAATATGTGTTCATAAATCACTGTATACAAAGTATCTATATGTTTATATAGTTAATAATTTGTTTAAACAAAAATTCCACATATTCCTACATAAAATCTTACCTTTTCCTACATAAGATTGAATAGGTAGAATGAACCAATATCATACCTTAGATGGTGGAATCATATCCTTGATCTGGTCGCTATGATCTCCTTTAACAGTAACTCTCTTAGTTTGAAGTTTAGCTGCCCATTCACTAGATTCCGTGATTTGTTTTGTCATTGGTAGATGGTGTTCCCTGCTAGAGTGTTCTTCAAAACTTATAATGCACAGGGAGTCTTCTAGATTTGAATACTTCTCGGGTTTAAACTGAAATCGAGTAAATAATTATAATATATGATGTATTATTGCTATCT
Organism: Saccostrea glomerata; assembly: GCA_003671525.1. Classification (NCBI taxonomy): domain Eukaryota; kingdom Metazoa; phylum Mollusca; class Bivalvia; order Ostreida; family Ostreidae; genus Saccostrea; species Saccostrea glomerata. The sequence goes on along the minus strand of PRKT01000302.1, from coordinate 517,581 downwards.
TATGGTTTGATTAAAAACGATAGGTTTAATTAAGGTAAATTCACCTTCTTTCCAAAGGGCTCCAAATGTTTAGGGAAATGCAATATGAATGTTACAGACATTATTTCAGCTAAAAAGTCCACTTGAACAATAAAAATTGGGAGCAAAGCAAACATGGACCTATGAAAACATTGTTTTATAAATTGTTTGTATGTAGAACAAGCTTAATTGTGAGTATATGTAATCTTTTCGGAGACATAAACTCATATGGAAGTAATAATTGTTTAATTTGCTTAAGGTAGGATTCTTCTTACTTTTCTTGTATTTAAAAATAAATGAAACTTTCACAGAATCAAGAGGACAATATCACTAAGTTATGGTATCAGTGAGATTAAATTTGACCGTTTAATATTAGACGCAAGGTTAGGTCAAGGTCATTACCTTTTTCCTGGACAGTAAAAATAAAAAAAATACTGTTTCCAATCATGCGATTCCTACTCGTAATTCAAGAGATTGAATGTTTTTCTTTTTGCATAAAAAGATAATACCGTATAGGGCCTATAATATGATATTACCAAATTGACATGGATAATTTAAATAAAATGGATATTTGCTTAATATCCGAATTTCCTCTACTTTTCTGAAATTTTTAGGATTTATAGTTATTTTTACATGCTTCCTATATTTATCTTTTTCCAATTTTCACACATAGTAAAGTTGTCACATAAAGGTACAAAATGATACAGAAACTAAAAGTTTTGATCGTTGACTAAGAGAGAAATAACACTTTTTATGGATTTGTGGCTCAAATTTGTACCTAGATTTGAAGCATTTAAAAGCCAACATAGTTTTAGTTTGTGTGGAAAAATCTTATTTATTTGATATATTTTGAAACTTTAGTCCCTTATTATTTATTTAACTTAAACTGAAAATTTCGTCTAGTCTTTGATTGCGTAAAAATTATAACTAAATTCAATGTTCTATAATAATTTTGAGAGGCAGAAAAGAAGATATTTTCATACGCCACCATTCCGCCCAAAATATAGTCCCTGCTAGTTTTCAAACGCAGTTTACCATTTCTATTTAAAGTTGTATAATTGTGATGAGGAAAGAAAAATATGGTCTTTTAAATCTTTTACATCTTAATATATAAGACATATCAACAAATGTAATTTGCATATTCCATCTAGCCAGAAACCAGAGAAGAATCCTACCTTAATAAATAAGGGAAGCCGAAAATAGAAGAGTTAAATTAAGTAATCATTTAATCGTAAAGTTTTGTTTGTGAGGTGGCATTAACGTCTGTTTTAGGCTGTGTGGTATATTTATTTCGAGTTCAAAGGAATACAGTTGTATATCGAAACCAACACGTAGGAATGAAAATGAATGTTAGCAAATATAACGTAATCGATATATCCTAATGTTGAAATGAATGCAACAACAAAAGATTTATTTTTATGTTAAAGCTTTCAATAAAATCTGGAACAAACTTTTTGACCACACCGCTGTGTAGCGCTCTTTCAAAAATCATTACATTTCATTTTGTTGGAACAAACTGAATCCCCATAAGAAACATTGGTTCCAGACATGTACAAATGCAGGTTAATGAATAAATAATGCAGGATATTAAATGGTGTAAGAGATTTTTCATTTAAGACTGGTACAGGGTGTTTCACAATATATGTCACACATCTAAAGACAGATAGATAAATGACAACAAAAGCTACATATACATTTTATATATCGTTTTAATCAGGATATATTCAAATTTATTTTTTTGAGTCAATAGTATCCAAAATTCTCTACTTCAGTTACTATGGCAACAAATCCTAAAGTATTATTCTCCAAGTGTTTTCCCAACATTGTCCTAAATAACTTAAGAGACGAATGCTTATAAATTTGTGATCACTGTTTTGTAAGTTTTCCAAGATTTTTGAGACTTTTCTTGTTTTATTACTGGTCTTTCAGAACCCCCAAGTGCAAATCTATTTTTATAGGTTGCATTTTAATGAATGTGTCGTTTCAGAACTACCGGTATGTGTTAATTGGTGTCCACTTCTTTCGTCTTCCTTTCAGTCAATCTTGCAAACTTTAACCCCGGCTCTGAATGACTTTAAACGTTGAAATCTTGTATGCAGACACACTTAACTCAAATTTAAGATTTCGAAATACTCTTGATACACTGACTAGCATTGTTACAACCCATCTCCCTAAACTCAGATCTGACTTTCATGAGGTTTTCTCAATGACTGACTTCACTCTGATATTGTTTTCATCTCTTTTTGATTTTTGGGGGGTGGGAGAGGGTGGGGTGAAAAGGAGGCAGGGTTTAACTGTCTTTCATCTTTACATTTTAATTTAATTTAAACCCTTTAATTATTATTAATATAACAAAAATAGACAGTAATTGCTGGTCTAGTTATTTTTTATCATCACCCCCTGTGAAATATATAAGATATCGTGAACGGTTCTTATATCAAAAGTTTGCAACAAATTCTTGCTGCAAGTTTTACGCAATTTTAAGAATAGCTGAAATTATGACATCACTGATTATATTATCAGTTACTTCATGATTTATTATAATTTTCCTGATACTTTGCAATATAATAATTTTAGATCAATATGCTTTACTATAGTGTTTTGGTATTTTTGGTATCATGCTTGATATTCAGATAATGCCCATTTAGATGTGTGACATGTATTGTGAAACACCCTGTACTTACTACTGTAGGCTGTATTTTCACTTCCGGTTTTGTGTGTTGCAAATCCGACTTCGGCAAAGAGGGATTTAGCAGTCGCTCTTTACGACGGAACAAGCAGTACCAACAGCAGAAACAACTAATGCAGAAACAACTGACGGTAACAAAAATGTTTACTGGAGTTGATTGTAACAGAGGTAATTCCAGCACAAATACATCTGCAAAAGCATGTTTAAAATTAAAATATATCATATAATACAACACGTATAATCGGATCTATACATCTCGTACATTCATGCAAAAGTTTGGTTACGTACAACACGTTCGTAGCTTCTCGTTATCTTTCCTCTTTTTGCAAATGTCTTCCACTTTTCTTCCCCTCAATCCAGCATTTACATTCTTTTCAAACCTAGACTCGATGTTTACTGTTTTACTGCATTTTGGTCGTGTTTTGTATGCATTTATCTCAGAATATTTTCCACTTTCTAAAACATCATTTTGTTTTTTAACCTTCGATTGTTGAAAGGATGTTGATTTTGGAATTTTATCTTCCAATTGTTCATCTGCTCGTTCTGCCTTTTCTCGAAGAGTCTGGAGTTTTGAAATACTTTTCTCTATTTTTACTCCTCTCTGCTCCATTCTTGTTAACATCTGTGTCATTTCATTGAGTTTGTCGTCTACATGTTTCTGGTGCTCATTGATTTTGTCATCTACTTGTTTCTGGTGCTCATTGAGTTTGCCATCTACTTGTTTCTGGTGCTCATTGAGTTTGTCATCTACTTGTTTCTTGTGCTCATTGAGTTTGTCATCTTCTTGTTTCTTGTGCTCATTGAGTACGCTCTTGATGAGAATTGTCAGCTTGTCACTTAACCGGTTACTGGTCTGATTGGACTCGTTAAAGTTGCACTGAACAAAATTGAATATAGGAAGGATCCCAAACAAAAATGTAAGGAAACTGTAACATAATTTTTAGATACATTTATTAGTTTTTTAATTTAAAAAAATTCTTAGTGGAACATCAACCAGTACAATTCCTTGCTTTTATGTGAAACGAAAGTGAACAAGCATTAATCTGAGGACTAAGTACAAGTATTGCTCAGTCCCCTAAAGACAAGTGTAATTTGGTTCCAATATATTGAAAATACTCATTGAAGAGAAGCAGACTTTAAATTTGATCTGAAACAAAACTTATCATGATAAAGTCACATACAAAACTTTACCTCAAAACATGCTAGCGTTTTGATAAAAAAAAAAATGGAAAATCCGAAACAAAAATTAAGTAGTAATTCCGTCAAAAATGATCGAAGCGGAACGACTTGCAAACTTTATCTGTAATTCATCAGATCAGGTTACACTCACATACCAAAAGTGTTTTAAAAATAAGTATGGAAAACCAAGTGGGACAGTGATAGACAGAGAGACAGCTAAACAAACAGACAGAGGTAGGACAAACAGACGGACGGATATACGCGGTGGAATCCTAGCTGTAGTCCCCTCCGGTTTCACGGAAAGGGGACTAACTACTTATTTATATCCAGTCATATAACATTATGAAGATGTGTAGAAGTTAAGTGCTTAAAATGAAGATATGTCGCATGTTTCATTTTTGAGTTGCAAGAAGATCAGTGAAACATCTGAACACATTAATGTAAAAAAAAAAACTGCGAACGATAGCATTGTTCTCCCGCCTACCTGCAAGTCAATTTTCAAAAGTTAATATATTCGATGAATTTTTGATATATTTTTATAGATAATTATATGGATTTTCATAAAACAATGCTTATTTGGGAAAACAAAGAGAAATAACTCTAAAATTTTGGCACAACTTGTGATTTTTACTATAGAAAACGGAAAACAGAAAATATTTTTAAAACATCCCCCGTGTCACAAAAAATCCTATCTACAGGTAATATGGACTGTTATTTCACAAATTCATAGCAAAGATTTTTGTGTGACACGAGGGGAGGGGGATATGTTTATTCACAAAAAACGACAAAAATGCTTGTTTTCCACCAATTCCAAAGCAATTTACAACTGAAACATCATTTTTTATTAAATATACTTATGTTTTATTTTTTTGCCTAAAACATAAGAAAAGATATAAGGAACATTTAATCATATCCAATACTATCTCAAATTTTACTAGTATATGGTGATGCCTGAAAGTCCGATTTCAATGGAAACTTTCGTATATCCCCCTTTTTTCAAGAGCAAGAGGTATGGCTAATTTACTACATGTATAGCGCTGATATTATGACAATTAATCAATTTCCATTGAACTGTTCTTTGTATTTAACAAAGATTATATTGACAAATTGCCATTTATATTGAATTAAATGGTTGCAAAATGTAGCGGGAATCGGAAGTTCGCGTGCGTACATGCATTTCTTTAAATAATGTATATTATCTTATTTGTAAAGCATATACTTTTACAAGGAAATATGGCTTTGTTTTTCTTGTAATGACATCGACATAGTTTGTTTAAATCTTAGATTATGATATTTCAATTTTCAAAATTTACATTTTGTTAAATTCATTTTATATATTACCTTATAATGTGATTTATATTTCCTTTTAGTTTCATTTCATCGTTTTTACTATACAAAGTGGTTGTAAAATTACCATTTTGCATTAGCTGTGTGTAATAACTTCTGGGCTTTAAATTCTATCAAAAATCAATTATTAAAGGCACAGATAATTTAAATCTTTTTGATTAACTGTCTGGTAACCCATATCTTCCAAACAACAAAATAGGTTTGAAAGTCCTTGGTCTGCACTACGTACAGTTTGAAGATATAATAATACGAATTGAAGTGGTATAACTTTCCTTTCCAATGAAGGTTTTGAGCTCTCTTCGACCGTTGTTTACTTAAAGAAAAATTTGGTCAATTTATTCGAATACACAAAGTCATCAAGAATTTAGAAAATTGAATTTTATTATTATTCATTAAGGTGTATACATGTACTAAAATTAGTCAACGATTAATAGAATTAAACTAAACTACACTGTATGTAGTTTGCCGCAGAAACCTAGAAGAGTTTTCTGTGGTTAACAATGGTGAATAGTATTTGCAAAAATAATTTAAAGCATCGTTGATTGAAGTTCATGCAATAGTAAGTCAAAGTTCGAAAGTAGTCAATGTAAAAAAAGAACCATCGGATCTGGACAAATGCTAAATTACAGGAAGATAATATCATATGTTTACTCACAAAATGAGGTGGAAGAGAGCTCAATTTGTTTTAATTTACATGTATGGTAATGCAAAATGCTGTTACAGTATGTATGTCTGATCATGCAATGATGCGCATCGTTACAACGCACTTTGAATAATTACGCACTTAAAAAAAAAAATTCAAAGTGCGTTAAATTTGGGACCAAATCAACGCACTTTGAAAAAATAAAATTTCTTTTCAAAATGTTTTAATATCGACCATATTCACGCACTTCGAAAAAAATGTGTCTGGTCGATATTCTTGTTATAACAAATTAATAATTTAATATAACAAATTATTAATTTGTTATAACAGATTAATAATTTGTTATAACAAATTAATAATCTGTTATAACAAATTATTAATCTGTTATAACAAATTACTATTTTCGGACATTTGACATGTACACAGAACTATGGAATCCATATGAGATTAGAAATCTTTAAAATACTGAATTTGTGAAACAATAAGCACACGCTGTGCAGAGCTTTTGACCTATATGTTTCTTTCAGCAGCTCAGAGTTTTCACTTCAAATATCAATGTCATGATAAATTGCATTGAATTCCTTGATTCTATTCCTTATACTAGTATCTTATTCTTAGAAGCTTTAATGAAACGGCCTTCCAGGACCCTTCCACAAACTCTCTTTACCTTCTTGTTACCATGGACTCTATGAAAATATAGATTCCTCATTTTTCATTTACCACCAGGAATCTTGAGATCAGAAGATGACAATTCAAAAGGGACAAAAGGGATGAAATTGATTTTTAGAACCTAGTCTGTATGCTTTTTGTATTTATTTTTGTCTCATGTTTTTGTCCCACATGCTACAAACAACTCAAATCAGGTTATTTTTCAATTTTTAATAATTTAATATTCACATCAATATTTTTACAATATAAATTTTATATGATGAGAGAAATATAGGTTTTGTCTCCCTTTTTGGTGACTGTCATTTCAATAACAAATAAATGGTTAAAAAACAGTAAATGCTTCAACTTTCTGGTTCTTCCTTGATGTAAGACAAGTGTACAGCACATATTTTTAAATCCTGATTTGTAAAATATCCTAACCGTATGTACATATAAACTGAAGATTGGTTTTGGGACAGAATCCATATCTGTATTGCAACAAAAAAAGATTCCATAGTCTCATATCACAGTAATTAGGTTAATAAACAGATATTTCTTCATGAACTTTCTACAAATCTTCTGAAATCTTCTAAGCTGATTTTTCCTTCAGGGTCAGATGTGCACTGCGCAATAAGCTATGAAAGAGAATTTAAAAAATCTTAGTTTGTGGAAACACAATCATAGTTAAAATTTTTAAATCAAATTCTAAGAAATTCTTTAAACTTTTTTTTGTGGAAATAATACATGTAATCAAAACTTACAGCTCCTATGACATCATCGTCAACTGGTAATTGTAAACTACGACATAGATTCCTCATGTTGTCAGCATCGATGAAGCCGCTACGATCCTTGTTGTATCGGAGGAACATTTCATCAACACGTGTCTTGTCTGTGATAGCAATTTTCTTCAACTGAGCTCTTACTTGTTTTACTAAGATATCAAGATCTCCTGGGCTGTAAAACACAAAATCAAGACATATTTTAACTCAACATTTCAAATACAGGTTTTTTTTTTCAAATCGAGCAAAAATATAGTCCCTGCTAGTTTTCAAACGCAGTTTACCATTTCTATTTAAAGTTGTACATTTCTGATGAGGAAAGAAAAATATGGTCTTTTAAATTCCTTACACCTCAATATATAAGACATATAAGCAAATATACTTTGAATGTTTCATCTAGTCAGAAACCAGAGAAGAATCCTACCTTAAAGTATGCAACAGAGTGTTACAATATCAATTGTTTTATTTGTATTTTGTTTTTGTTCATTTTAACTCTCTCTCTCTCTCTCTCTCTCTCTCTCTCTCTCTCTGGATTCTTTCTTTACATGTGACGTGATCTAGCTACTTTGAATAGTGCTTGACAGTCATTTATGCCTACTGTTCAACCCAATTCATGTATATAGAATAAAATATTGAAACTAAATCCCAGTTCCATATATACAAAATCCTGGATCTGCTTCTGTGGTGAACCTCCATGGTTCCGTATAAAGCTGTGAGCAACAAAGGCAACATTGCCCAAAAGAATTTGCAGATAAATTATCAAAGAAAAAATACATTCCGTTACAACTTTACCCAGAAAATGAAAGAAAAAAACCCACAATATTCTTGAGTGTGTAGTGCTTGGTAAAATTTAATATAGAATACCTATTGTGTCATTCAATTCTTTTGTATGTGTGAATTTTTTAAAATAAAACAGAGCCTGCTGTAAAAGCTCCAACTTAAGCCTTATTATTGGCCAAAAACTTTTACAGTTGCAAATTTTTTTCAGAAATCCGACTTATACTACGATTTTGTTTGATCTGGCTTTCGTAGATCTGTATACATTTCAAATTTTGTCCAAAAAAATAATTTGTTTTAACAAATTACTTATTGGTTTTTACAAAATATTAATTTGGTATTAATCTGTTATATCAAATTATTAGTCTGTTATATCAAATTATTAATCTGTTATATCAAATTAGCAATTTGTTATAACAAATTAGTAATCTGTAATAACAAATTAGTAATTTGTTATAACAAATTAATAATTTGTTTAAACAAATTAAAAAAAAGATACTACTGCGGCCCTGATACGCTTCCGTAATACCCTGATAAAGGTATATAGCTTAATAAAGCTATATACAATGTAGCTTGATCAAGGAATATTTTGTAAAGAAAATGCCAAAAAAAATCTTTAAAAATTAAATTTAAAAGTCGAATTGTGAGTTGTGGTCAGTGTGTTCACTCGTGCATGAAAAGTACTTGGGTGTCAAAATGACACAATGCTTTTAAACTGATTTCTTTGTTTTTGAGTACTTTACTTGCATGATCAGTGAATATTCTGACAACTCAGAACTCGACTTTCAGTATTTATTTTTTTTTAAGAATATTTTTTTATATTTTCATTACATAAATTACCTTGATCAAGGTATTTGTAAAACTATATAACTTTATCAGGGTATTGTGCTGGACCTGCGTATTATGGCCAATTAGATTCCTCATATACGTAGTACAATTCTCATTCAAGCTTGGACTTTCATCAAGGCATGGCATTCTCGGCGCTTTGTAATTAGCGTATGTCATATGGCGAATAGAATTTCATTGGTTAAGAAATTAATGACATCAGGTGCACGAATGTAAACAGGGCGAATAAAAAACAGTATAATTTCTTAAACAAAACTGTGACTCATCGTCTCAAGCCACGGTTTGGAGTCCGCATATAGCTCTCTCCTACAGAATGGAAGAGGATCGTACATTTTGGCCGTGGTTTGCGACAATGACTGTGACTAGGCAAATTTTTTTTCAAGTGTTAAAGGGCAAAAATAACCATGCATACAGTAAATGATGTCTCATTATGACCCAAAGTAGATCACTGTGACTTTGCTTTTGGAGTACAATGGCTGGATTATATATTTTAATGGTTTGAGCCATGGTTATATTTCTGGTAGCTCAGTCGGTACAGCAACTATAAATCAGTGATGCAGGGGGTCGTGGGTTTCATTCCCTGTCCAGTCATACACTTTTTTTCCTTTTCTCATTACAGATCTGATGCCGTTGACCACCCTTGGACTTGAGGATGAAAAACTTATTAGGGGCAAAATCTAAAAAAAAAAAAAAATCAAGAGGCCCATGGGCCACATCGCTCACTGAGAAGCTTTGACCATGCTATTCTTATCCAGATTTCCCCCTTGTTATATCTATTGTGACCCCGTCGTACCCTACAGGTCATAGTTTGGACAATTTAAAATTTACACTACCCCAGGATGCTTCCACATAAGTTTCAGCTTTTCTGGCCAAGTGGTTCTAGAGAAGAAGATTTTTAAAGATATTTCCTATATATCTATGTAAAAATTTGATTCCCTATTGTGGCCCCGCCCATCCCCCGATGGTTATGACTTGTACAATTTAAAATCTACACTACCCCAGGATGCTTCATCATAAGTTTCAGCTTTTCTGGCCCAGTGGTTCTTGAGAAGATTTTTTAATGACCTAACTAAGTTTGGTTAAAATTGGCCCAGTGGTTCTTGAGAAGAAGTCGAAATGTCAAAAGTTTACAGACAGACAGACAACTAGACGGACGGATGACGGACAAAATCAGAAAAGCTCACTTGAGCCTTAAGCTCAGGTGAGCTAAAAACGAGTTTGTACATGTATCTTCATAGGGGAATAATGTAATGGTTTGGGCCGTTGATATTAGCAGGGTCCTCAGTTGGATTTCCAGTCTAGTCATGCATTTTCCCCTTTTCCTTACATATTAGTTATCAAAAAATCCAAAACAAAGCATTCATTAATTTGATATATTTTAATATTAAATGTGATTGCATAATTGTACAAGCACCAATGACTTTTAAAGTCATTATGAATAAGTGTATGAGCTATGTACAAATAAAATTAGATACTGACAGTGCATTCAAACTTCAATTTTGATACTGGACTACAAAACCTAGTATGAATTTTTATTTTCTGTAGAAAACATACTAAAATTATACCTACAATGTTTGGGTACACAAATATCTACAGTATTTCCTTAAAATAATAATCAGAAGTAGTATAAAAAAAAAATATTGCAACATTTTGCTTCATGGTTAAACCATAAAAATTGTCACAAAATTAAAATCAATAGTAAATAGACAATCTTAACATCTACTTACACATATATTAAAAAAATATCCTAACACATACCTCATCAAAAGCAAGTTTTAACAAGCTAAATTTCCACAACTTGAGGCATTTTTAGAAATAACACTAACTTTGCTTTCGAAACTTTACATTTTTCAAAAAAATTAAGAATTCATTGCTTTCCGACATCTTAAAAGCAGCGTTAAATAAGATTACGTAAGGTAAAAAATTAATGAAGATAATCTATGGCACAAAAAGAACATTGAACAAAAATATAAAATGGCCAGGGTTTATTTACTACAATGAAGCACATTGAAGTGGTAAAATTTTCCGTTTGACTGGAACGTTTTGAGCTATCTTTAGAACGATGATTGTCATACAATGACACGCCCATTTCTTTAGAAAGGAAAAATCAGTCAAATGGTTCATTCAAATACCTGTAGAACAGGTATTTCATAAATATAATATCCAATCAAATTGACGGTCTACATAAACACAGAGTAAGCACGTGTATGACCAATACATGTGTTATGGTTACTCCAATAAACATGATAAATTCATAATTATTGACAAAATCGTTGAAATACGTGTTTTTAAGAAACAGAAACTCTCTAACTCTCTCTCTTACAACATTAAAAATCTCCATTTCGGTGTAATTCGTGTTGCTTGTCACGAAGAGTGGGGGTGTCCTTAAACATTACGACGAATATTTTTTTTCGTTTCTAAAGAAATGGGCGTGTCATTATATTAAAAACATGACTCAGAATGTTTCATCCACACGGAAAATTTTACCACTTCAATGCGCTTCATTGTAACAGGGTCCTTTATCCTTTCAATGGGAATTTAACCAGAAAGTATTAAAATGTGATTAAGTGATTAATTGTAATCAAATATATGTAAATTGTAAAACAAAGACTGTTTGAATAAAATACTAAAATATTTACATCAATGAAAATACAGATTTCTGATAAACACTGAAAAATATCAAAATTATCTTGGAATTTCTACTTTTATGTGGAAAAGGAGTCTGATTTAAATTCAAATTTGGTTCTTTACTGGAAATTCAAATTACCAATAATAAGTCTTGATGAAATGAAGAATAAAGAGCATAAGATTTTTTCCCCTAAATAATATGTGCCTTTCATTTGATAATTAGGAACTAAATAGTAAACAATATATCTTTAACTCAGTATAACTACAGGTTTCATTATCTAAGAGGTAATTAACAAGGACTTTGAACATTAATAATTATAACACTTATAACCACATATACATGTTTGAAATACTTATTCAGCTTCATTGAAAGGGGCTTTTTAGGTTTCTTTGATTGTCAAATTGTGTAATGCCATTGAAAACAGACTGAATCTCCATGCACAAAAATCGCATAGAAAACACAATACAGATTTAAATTTGCATATTCTGTAGAAGGATATGATTCAGGTAATGAATCTGTATTAGAATTCAATGTTGAATGGATAATACTTGTGTGTCAATGCTCTGTAAAATAAAAGTTATGTTTATTAAAATGTAGATTTCTAATGAATTTCAGTGAGAAATTTACACAGAAAATAAATATTATACTGTAAATAACTTTTTAATTGTGTAGGTGTCACTTCTTGAGAGTAGTCTGCTCATGAAAATTTCATTCACATATATGTGTTATTATTTAAAAGAATTCAGTACAACAACAAAAATGTTGTCTTGCTTATTAATTCCAAATGGTTTTTTGTGTGTGTGTGTGTGTGTGATTAAGGTGTCCAAAAAATATCATTTTCATTTGTAAAAATGTTTTAAATCCAATAAATAAAATGCACATTTTCATTTGTAGAAATTAGGGCTGTCACGGGTACCCGAAATGACCCGGAACCGCGGAACAATTAATTCGGTCGGGTACGGTTCCGTATTTCCAGAATTCGGTTCGGTTCCGATTTGTCAAATAGAGTAGATTTTACTATAAAAATGGCGTCAAAAACGAGAGACTTGTTAGTACATTGTAATCATAAGGTGATTTAAATAATTTGGTACAATTGTTGTCTTGTCAGAAGGCTACTTTAAACTAGTTATAATGTTGCCATTTCTAAGATTAAATGAAAATATTCTTTTTATTGTTGAAAATATGAGCTTTTCTTCCATTACCTACCCGACACGAGAAACCTGAAACCGAACCTAAAAAAATCAGAACCAACCCGACCCGAAAAATTTTGGAACCAGGACAGCCCTAGTAGAAATGTTTTATCCAAAAACAAACAATTTTAATGTACAGATCTACAATGTAGTTTTGTTAGACATATACTTACATATCCTCCGTGTTAATTCTATGATTTTTATTCAAAGCAAGAATCTTTTTCATTTCTTCATCTGTCAGTTCAAAATCAAACACCTGCAATATAGATATTAATCTTTTAATGCAATGTCTTGGATTAGTGACCAGCCAATAAAAATTAGAATGGTTTCTGATGAAACCATAAATCATAGTCTATATTTCGTTTATGCATCTGTCTTGGGCATGAGTTAATCAAGTTGTCCTAACAAATGTCATATTTGAAAGTAACAATCTTCAGACATTAAAAAATATTAATGTCTATTTTTCTTTAGCAATATGAATAACAAAGAAAAAAATCCCTTGTTAATATAATAAAAGCTCTGTAAGAAGTTGCTATAGTATCAGAAAACAATGTTTGCTCATTTACCTGAAAGTTTTCAATAACTCTACCAGGACTGACTGATTTTGGAATCACCACTAGTTCTCTCTGAAGAAGAAATCTTAAAATGACCTGGAAAAGACAACAAACAGCTTAGAATTTAGAATTCTGCCATCCACTACAAAATACATATCATTGTCATCTAAATTTATCCACATCAGATGTTTATTAAGCTGGAAGTACCTGAGCAGGAGTTTTTCCCTTGTTTTTAGCAATATCGACAATGACTGGCTCCTGCAGGCATGGAGTGTAAGGAATACTGCAGAGAACAGGTAAAGAAAAACAAATTGGTTTTCATAAACTAAAAGTGTCCTAAATGATTCTGGTACATGCATTGTACAAGAGACCCTTTTACTCTTAGGTAGATGCCCATCAACCACAATGCTCACCTGAATTAATAAAGTCATGCTGTTCTTCATCAGACAGGGGCCTTACGTGCCAGCGGGCACAAAGAGGAAGAGGATAGGTCAGGTGAGGGTTTTCGTCAGAAGATTTATTTTTCTATCATAAATTACTATGTTTGATGATTTGATCATGTAAGGGGTAAATTTCAATCTACCCTACAAGTATGTATTGAAGGTTTCACTTTATCATGTTTATTTCACTTTTTTAGGTCCAGTGGTTCTTGAAAAGAAGGTTTTTAAAAGGTGACATTAATAATTTTCACTAATTCTTAATTATCTTCCCTTGAAAGAAGGTATGACCCTTCATTAGAATAAACTTGAATATTAACCTTCATCATGTGATGCTTTGTTGCAAGTTTGACTGAAATTGGCAGAGTGAGTCTGGCCTGGAGAAGAAATAAAAAAATGTAAAAAGCTTAAAGATTGATGCACAGACAGGCTGCAGAAAAAATGTGATCGGAAAAGTTCACTTGAGTTTGCAGCTCAGATGAGCTAAAAATGAAAGGACTCTTTTGGTCAGAAAAAAAGATATTCTTTATATTTTATAAAGAAACTTACATGTATGCCAGTAAGTACCAGTATATAAAGTTAGCATCTTCAAAAATATATCACTTTAAAATTGTAACAAAACTTTCTAAACCAAAATGGTTTAGGGTAACAGAAACTGATATTCATTATTGGACTTACGTTTTGTGTCCTGGACTAGCAAATGGAGAGTATGCTGTTACTGTAATGCCCCGTGCTTTGCAAAATTCTATCAGCTTTTCTTGACTTAGGTATATATGACATTCAACCTGTGAAAATATAATGTATGCAGATATAATATGCTTTCTTGTGAAAGAAATGAAGAAGAGTTCTTTTTTTACCTGCATACATTGTATAATATGTAGTAAAACTTGTTAAACACGAACACGGATATTGCGAATTCACGGATATAGCGAAGTCATCTTGGATCCCCAGCTATATAAATTTATTGAATTTCTTATACAGTTATAACGAATTACGGAAGTATTTTCATAGGTCCCAGTGACTTCGTTATAACCGAGTTTTGCTGAACATGATGATGTAAAGTAGCTACATGTCATGTATGTAAATCTACTAACTTAAAGTCTTTATAAAGGAAACTGCAAAGCTTTAAATTTCATCATTTTAAAGAAATACTAGAAAATCAACATGTATAAATTTGTTTATTCAAAGCTAAATTTCTTTGATCATCTTTCATACGTAGCTTAAATTACAGTGTACTTTCTTTTAGTTCTATTAAATGTTAGTTAAAAATTACATGTAAGTCTCACCTGATTCATGACAGGTTTAATCCTGGCTACATCCAGAATTCTTTGGATTTGCTCACTGTTAAAGTTGGATAATCCAATGTGTTTAACAAGTCCCTCATCTACACAATCCTCCATTGCCTACAACAGAAATATGTTTGCTATTTACTTTTTCTTTTTTCTTGGAAAGCTTAATTTTGCCATAAAATACATATTACATAAATTTTTGTTGTTGTTTTTTGTTGTATTTTTTCTGGACCAATCACAGTCAGATTTCATTACTACTTAAATTATGATAATAATTTCTTTTTTCTATTATTTACCTTCCAAGTGTCTACATAGTCAACATCAGAGAATAAAACATTTCCTTTTTCATCCTTTGGAATAAATTCACCTCCTTCCTAAAAATAAGGAATTTTTATAGAATTACAAAAACAACCCCCCTGACATATTAATGCATGCATATATACCAAATGTACAGTAATCTTACCTTTAGACCAATTGGCCAGTGGATGAGGTACAGATCCAAGTACTGCAGTCCTAGGTCTTCCATGCTCTTTTTGAGGCTAGTTCTTACTAAATCTGGACTGTGACAGGAATTCCATAGCTGAAATGAAATGAAAATTTAGAAGTTAAAATTAATATGCATGTAAAACTCACTCAGCCCACACTTTTTGAAGAAAAATGTACTTTGTCTACTCTTAGTTATTAAATGCAATTAACTTTTTTGGGGCTAAATATGAAAATGGCACAAAAATATAAATAGAAAATGTGAAATTTACATCAATGATCGTGAATTGTGTGTGTAGGGGGGGGGGG
>PRKT01000302.1:482259-501222 GCA_003671525.1 Saccostrea glomerata | reverse complement strand
TTTTCTAGAAAATATGAATCAGACCCAGCACCTGCAGCAAGCTTCCAGGTGTGCATCCTTGGATGTATTATCCATGGCATATATTAACTTTAATTAAGTACTTGATAAGATCTAGAAATCTGCTCCAAAGCCTTTAACCTGGAATGTCCATGGTACATGTATCACATTTAATCCCCCCCCCCCACGTCGTTGCAGTATGTGAGCTAAAAATCAAGAATTTCAACTCATATACAGATGTCACCTGGGGCCATTGAGCAGTGAGGGAACTGTTTTGTGTCATCACCTAAATAATTGTACTGCAACATCAGACCAACATTTACATTTATTGACTCATTTGAAGCCAGATGGATGAAAAAATTATCTTCATGGTTCTTCATGCATCCCTTTCCGCAAGAATCATCTTATTTCATAACCTTACAGCAAACACTCTATCCACTGCACAGGATGCAGGTGACAGTGTGTTAATAATATTGATAGCCGGTCAATAGCATTTATTTTTATCTCCATGTACAGTCTAATTTCATAAATAAAACTATCTTGAGATAAGAAAGACAAGTATATGAACATATTTATAACCTGATAAAAGCAGAGTCTAGACTACTATCTGATGACACCTGACTTAATATCTAATTTTTGGTCTTATTCTATTTTAATTTGTGTACTTCATGTACTTGGTTGTTGTAATATAAGATGTAGGTCAATTTAGATATTGTAGCCAATAAAAACTGTGTACAATCTTCAAACTGTTAAAAACTTTATTCAATATCTTTACTTGGTTTAAATACTAAACAATTGTAGTGAAAAGTTGCAAACTGTTGCTTATCATGTTAATCAAGTGAAAATACCACAATTGACTGAGGTCACAAAGTTATAATTATGCACTCCGGTCCGTGCCATGGATATTGTTCCTATGTCTTACCTCTCTTGGGGCATATGTTCCAAATCCTAGTGCTGGCACACGTCCTTTACTGCCCAATTTCAATATTATTTGCTTGTCTCTCGTGATTGACATTTCTTATTTAGAATCATACACGTATCGACTATCGTCTTGATTCTAAAATTTTCTACCTATCTCCGAGTAAATTCGGTCAAATAGTGCGTTATCGTTGACAGTAAGCCTAGTTGACGATATCATGCACGTGTAGCTTCAAAAATATTTTTTTATGCAACACCTTCTTTGCATACGGAGATGAGATTGTCTGAATTTTTTCTTTGCAGCTCCAACGTGCACGTGCGTGTTGTATGATAAGTTGCTGCTCAGAGTTGGACGTCTCCGTCCCAGTTTATAAAGAATATCCTTGACCGTGACATATATATTTTCGTCCTTAGTTTCGCATTGCGCGAAATTTCAAATCTGTTAGAAGTCATGGTCCATATCGTGTCTACCATATTCCGTGATTTTAAAAGAAAAAATCTCATAGTCATCGGGTCGTGCAAAATGACTGCGTCCGAGTCCTTAATATTCAAGCGTGTTTGCAACGCTGACTTTTTTATAAAGTTGAACGTTGCGAATTTTTGAAAGTCTCAGCATCTAAGTAAGTTTTCCATGATTGGCACTGCTACCTGAAATAAGGTTTCTTCTGAAAGATTGTTGGAGGTCAATGAAATCCGGCCTTCATTCATTTGGATTGTGAAGCGATAATGTTTTAATTTTTGTTGGTTTTTGACAATGCTGAATTTTCTATTGGGTGTCAAAATTTACAATTTATGAAAATGGCTAGAAATGAATTTATTATCATGACAATACATTATATTTGCAGATTGGAAGATACTAACATGGCTTCCATGACACTAGTGAAATATGTGGTGGTTATTTTCAATTTTCTATTTCTGGTAAGTATTAATAAAGTACGGTATACAAGCCTTAACTAGGGCCTAGATCACAGGCAATATATGCCTATTGCTTAGGTAATAATTTTTTTTTAACCCATGGTATTAAATAAAAATAAACTATCCATTCGATGAAAGGTGAAACTGCTAGAATTTAAATAAAAAAGAGGGGGGAGGGGTATTTCCAGAACAATATCCCGGAGCAGTAGAACCTCTCACGTATATATTATATATGAATTTCTTTTACTCAAGAGAGAAATCCATTAAAACACCCCATCCACCCTAAAAAAAGCTGGGGACTACCCTGGTTTTCATTTTGGTCACAACTTTTATTTCTTTTAATAATTTTATGACTTACAGCTGTGTGGCATGGGAGTCGCCGCAATGGGAGCCTATACCATCGCCAATGGTGAGAGCTTCGGAGCTCTGGTCGGTGAGAACTTGATGGAGAGCGGGGCTTACCTTTTACTGGCAGCGGGGGGAGCTGTCATCTTGGTGTCCATGGCGGGGTGTTTTGGCGCATTAGTCGAGAACAAATGTCTTCTGATCTTCGTAAGATCAACGTCAGCTTTATAATTTTCAAAAGGCTTCGATGAAAATCGCAACACAATAAATATCTTGGCAAAATATTTCAGCATCTTTGAGACTTGTTAATGAGCATATGATCCAAAACAATAGCATAAATCTCAATTACTATCGTTCCATGTATCATGGCATGACTTGAATTAAATGTTCATGTAATACTGTCAAAATTATTGCTTTGTTTCAGTATTTTACGGTCCTGTTAATCACTTTCATATTAGAAGCTGCAGCAGGTGTTGTGGGGTTTCTCTTCTACGGACAGGTATCTAATTCGTTTATATTGCTAAAAGGACACTGAAAATGGAAGCATTTTTTTAATCGTTATGTTGTTTTATTTCCTGAATAATGTATGGATGTGAGCATTGAAAAATCATGTGTCTTTTAGCTTGAACCATTTTTGACAAGTAAAGTAAAGGATACAATAAGCAACAAATATGGACGCAAAGAATACAACCTGGTCTCTTTAGCTGTAGATGAATTGCAAATGGAGGTATGATCCTTGAAAACGTTAAGGGGAGAGGGGGGCAGCGCGTCTAAGTGATTGTTCAAAAAGAAAATGATAAATCCTAAGTCTATCATGTTTTAGTAGAATTTTGGTTCATCCTTTCTAAACGAGCTGGCTCCGTAATCGGAAGGTCGTGAGTTCGAATCTTGGCCGCGACTGACATGAGTCAATAAAAAATATTGGTACCGTAGCAACTGTTTCTTTGCCATGCGCTCGGCACTTTGAGGTAAAGTTGTGGGTCCTTCGGACGAGACCGTAAGGCCTTTGCACGATAAAGATTCCTCACTGCTCAATGGTCCTGAATGCCGTGTATTAAAGGTCAAAATTTGAAGCCCTTCACCGATATATGGTGACGTCTCTTTACGAGTAAAATATTATCGAATGGAACCTTAAACAACATACAATCAATCAATCTAAACGGGCTCAAAGATTTTTTTTATTCATCAGGTCTTTTTCAGATTAACATTTCTTTGTAGACTTTATAATTTTTCTTTTCATCTTCTACAGTTTGAGTGCTGCGGTTTCCATTCACCAAGTGACTGGAATAACGCCACCTACTTCAACTCCAGTGCGGCTGTACCTGTGTCCTGTTGTATAGACAGGAACGCCAACGGCTGCAATTCGGCCATCAACAATAGCACCATCTACTCACAGGTATACGAGCAACTGTTAAATTAGTACAAATACATGTCAGTTGGTATATGGATTTCACTAATGACGTTCACACAAACGACAGTTAATTTAATGGCCACATTTGATAGATCTTGCTTCCTGATGTTTCGAACATTTCCGATAAGAATAATTGAAGCAAATATATTTAACAAACATTTTCGAGAAATACGAATCGTCAAGGTATTAAATAATAAATATATATTTAAGACAACTGAACTGAATGCAAATAAATCTGGTGTATAATGTAGGGTTGTTATACCAAGATGCTAACATGGATCCAATCCAATGTTGATATGTTGGGCGGATTTGGCATCAGTGTGGCCCTTTTCCAGGTATGTTAAAAAACGAAAACAAACAATTCAAACAACAATATCATTATTGAACGAGTACGTGTTTTTGCAAACAATCGTCTTTTCTGATTATTACTTAGTATTAAACTATACGTAGTATCACGGAAATTTTAAGTTCCTCTTCCTAGTGTCTCAAATGTTTCAAAAAGCTGCATTTCAACTTTTCAATTCCTCTTTTAAAATGACATATATATATTTGTTTTATTTTGTCAGTTACTTGGACTTGGTTTCACGTTCTGCCTGTGTAAGCGTGCTGGAAAAAACAAAAAAGGCGGTCAACGTTCCCCTGGTGACTCCCCACGCTCCCGACGCTAGGCAGCTTGAATTGATCCGCCAACTTGACTGTTCTGAGCGGATCCTATAAAATTTTATTTTGAAATAAATTATCATACTTCTGTGTTGAACATCTTTCTTGGTAATTTTTACAGGCAAAAAATCGCTAAAGGGTAGAATGAAGAGAGAGAAGTAAAATAGACAAAACAACCTAATTATATTTAAAAGAAGCATATATATTGATCAGAAATACTTGAATAGGAATGACTGTGCTCAAATTACTCATGTTAAGTCACACACTAGAAGGTCTTATGTAAGTGCTGATCCAAGATTTTCCCAACAAAACTGGTGGGTCCCCATCAATTGGGGGGGGGGGGGGGTGTTTCCACATCAACTTAAAGTAACAGTAGTGAGATATTCATTTATTCTTAGCATATTGTGTGGGATATGTTTTCCATTTCTTTTACCAAAAATTAATTTACAACTCAAATTACTTTTGGAATGGGGGGGGTGTCTCTCAACCCCCTTCCTTTTCACTTTCTAGATCCGCGCATGATACATATAGTAGTCTTTCAAATACTTATCTCAAATTTACAATCAGTTAACATTGTTTATCAAATACTATCCTTTAAAACAATCCTTTGTGGCACTGGATACTGCAATCATTGATTTTATTCTAGTATACCTGGAAATTGTTACCACGGTAACTATGTAAGCTTACTACCTAGTAAAGGTTGATCAATAGCCTTACACATGTACCAATGGATGGATGTCTGGATATCACGCCTATCAAGATCCCTCGCCCTTCTTACCTCTCCTACGTGGATTTAGCTGTCATTGAAGCAAAAGAAAAGGTGGGTTAATGAAAGGTAATAGTAGGGGTTTTATTGGGAAGGGGGGGGGGGGGGGGCATTTCACTATACAAACTGATGGTTTTGAATTTGTCATGAAGAATTGTAATGATTTTTTGAATTGAAAAAAAAACTGAGGGCATTTGTAAAGTTAACGTATAGAATGCTCAATGTATTAAGATATATTGAGTTAGGTATAATAAGTATAATAGTGAATGGTGAGTATGATGTACCCATATGATAAGCGAAGAGGGCGGGATGGGTTAATCTTTCCATTCAGTAAATTTTCATTTAGCAAGTATGGAAGCCTATGGAACCCATTTCATCATCATAGTCCTTTACACCCTGTTGTGTGGTGGGCGGCAGCAGACTTCCCCCTCTTGTCTATTGGCCATTCTCGTCAATGGTCCCTAGGTCTAATGCATGTCTTTCATTCTTAGTTGTAGCCCCCCCCCCCTTTTTTTTTTAGCTCTTTGGGGGTCCAATGCATTTTTGCCCTTGATGTTTACTGGGGGTCTTTTCCATCTCCATCATCAGCGTTTGGTAATGATGCTACCCATGTCCTCTTGTTTGCGCCTTCTCAGTGGATCTACATTTGTAATCTTCACAGGCCATAAAATCCTGTGTATTCGGCGGAGGCAGGTGATGTGGAAGGATCGTAAAGATCTATGTCTGTTATTCTCCAACATTCCAATCCATATAAGAGAGTTGATATAACACAGCTCTGGTAAGACTTTAGCTTTGTGCTGGTGCTGAACTGTACAGATCTCAAAATCTTACTCATTTCTCTAAATACGCTTACGGCTTTGCCTATAATTATAGTCAGCTGTACTTTATGTTGATACCCTCCTCTGGTTTAATGATGCTACTCAGGTAAATAAAGTCTGTCTGGCATTGTTTTTCACCGTTGACCTTAACAGGAGTAGGGATCTCCACATTAGCTTCGCGTTAGTTCGCTGAAGTTGTGCGTTATAACGCAAAATATTCGTGTAAAAATGCAAAACGTTCGCGAAATAAAACGCAAGTATTTCGCGTTTATTTTGCGAAAGTTAAGTGTTGTACTTGTAAAGAGAAAAACATCTTTTTGCGAAAGTTGCGCGTTTCAAGCGAAATTTTAGCGTATTTTTGCGAAAGTTTTGCGTTTATAAATAAGCAAAAGTTCTGTGTTTTTTGCAAAGGTTTTGCTTTTATTCAAGAAAGTTTCTCGATCCTTACAACGTGAAAGTTTTGCGTTTATTTGGGGGAAAAAAAATTCCCTTATCATAGCGAACGTAACTCGCATTTATTCGCAAAAGTTCCGCATCATAACGCGAAAATTGAAAAGGTTACGCAACTTTCGCGTATATTCGCAAAACGTTTTCTTTTTAACTTATCTAATGTTTGTACCCACTCCTTAAACCCGGTTCTTTTCATAACTTAAATTTGTTCTTCATACTTAAAATTGAATGCTTGTTTAAAGACTTTTGTGATTTTCAATTTTTAGCCGGGCTCATTGCTCGTAGAGCAATGCACGGCTATTGCGACGGTGAGCAACTGAAAATGCTGCTTCTTCACCGCCAAATTGAGTTTACGAGTAAAAATATAGTACGTACGCCCAGCCGCTGTTGAGAAAACAAAACCCATTCAAACACCCTAAGAAATAGTAAATCGAATATTTTTATCAAAATATTAAATTGTTTAATATTTTCCTGGCTTCTTTGACTAATATTTTACAAAGCAATTCAAAAGCAGCGAAAGGTTTTCACCAGGTATCCCTGTCTGCGTCATATTCTATAAATAAAGGTTGTACTATCAGGCTAACACAAATGCAGGGAACATCATTAATGACTTGATGCAAAACTCCCCGCTGAGGACACATCAGTGCAGAGTCGTTTGACCTTAATTAATCTTGCTGCATCGGTGTTTATTTACTTCTGTTTGTATATAAAACCGGTTACACCGAAACGATACATGTGATAAATATTTTATGCTGTTAATTTCTAGCTATATTTTATTTCATTTTTGAAACTTTTAAAACTATACATGCCATTGAGATATTTTTTTGTGTAACATATTCTCTAAACGTCTGAACTTGATTTTAAAATGTCACCATGGTCCTTGTTCATTACCCTTGTAAATGAGCCCGGCTTTCAGTACTTCTGAGTACTTTGATTATCTCTAGATAGCGTAACGTGGCTTGGATGAGGGCGCGCTAGGCGCAACGGAGGCATAAGTAAACAAATTTGTAGCCCATATTTTGTATGACTCTCCTTTTTGATTGAATGGCTCTATTTCTTAATGGAGTGATTGTGTTTTCCCCAGAAGCTTGGCTAGTAGTACTTTTTTGATCAGATATATTATCAGGCAATACTTTTTGCCCGGTCGTAGAAAATTCTATAGTCAAAATTTAAAATAAAAGGAGATCAAAGATCAATGAATGAAATCTGACCATGATTTTGTACATATGAAGAAAAGTTCAAGAAGTTCGTGAAAATAATGTATATTTGTATAGGAATTTTATTTATTCGGTGTATATATTGATTTCATGGAAAAGGAACGAAAAATTGAATAAGATTGCCCGTTTGTCTGTCTGTAAAATGAAAGGTTTGTCTTATAGTATTTTATTTAAACTTAAAAGGTTTAATGCTAATGTACGTTATTCTTTACGTACAATCACGGAATATTTAGAACACAAAGTAAGAAAAATGAAAACAAGAACAACAACACCCCATCATCCCTACCCCCCCCCCTTCCACCCACCCACTCCTAAAAAACGAAATATGACAATAAATTTCGCACTTTTTAAAATGTAATGTTTTATTAAGCCTATTTCATCTGATTCATTATTTTTCAAAGAAATTGTTCGACGCTTATAAAAAGCTTCTTTAGTAAAAATTCTTCTAGAGGTCATCTTTGGTCCCACACTGAATTTCAGTATTCCGGTCACATCCAAAGGACAGACAACAGAATATTTAAAGTCTTAATATTATTCATTTCTCTGTCTAAAAAGGTCAATTTTTTATCGATGAATGCTGTCTATGATTTGAAAATTTACGTTTAATTTGGTGAACTTTTGAATAAGCGTTTACTCATATATTTTGGGGTTTTGAAAGATTTTAAACACGTATTGTTGTTAAAATTGCAATTCTTTGGAAAGGGATGAAGAGTTAAATTAATGACGTAATACGTTTGCTAGAGCTGTAATTTCTATTCATTGGTTTTCATGTAAACGTACATGTATATCTTTATTGTTAACTTTTCAAGTATATGTTTCATTTGAAAACTATAAAAGTGAAACTTTAAGAAACTTTTTAAAAAGAGCTACACTGTAAAGGTAATGGTGTCCGATCCTTAAAAAGATACTTCAGGTGGGTAGATAATAATTAGAACAGTGCAAATTGTTGATCACGTGGCAATATACACATTAAATGCATGTTGTGCGTGGCTTTTTTCATCTTCTGACTGGAAATATCTTTGAATTTTGAAAAAAGGCTGATTGCCTAAATACTCAGTAGTCTTTGTCATTTCATCAGAAGTCCTAAAAAAAATGTTAGAAACACCTTGTTGTTTCTGTGGTTGGTTAAAGATACCGTATATATATTGTACTATGTCTTCTGTCTCCATTGCAATTTGTAAAATTAATATTCTAGACAATTATTTCTTGAAGCAAAACTGACAATTCTTTCTCAAAAGGAAAAATATCGAAAAATCTTTCTTATGACGGAACAAACCATGAGTTTTCTAAACAAAAACTTAAGTGGATTGCTTTTACGGTTCCGTTTGATTCATATCTTCCTTTCTGGTACGTCTTTTCAAAAGAAAATTAACTTAAGTACTGTAAGCAAAATATGATATCCCCGCTCATAAAAGATTATAGTAACAGAGTTCAATTTTTGGCAGTATGTACATGTAAATGAGGAAATGCGTAAACAAAATATGTATCCCTTAGTTTAAATAATGACAAAGTCCATGTTTTTGCTGTAGAAAACACTAAATATATTTCCGAAGAAAACATGAAAATAGTTTCTGTAAAGTGATGGACAGTCTTTAAGATGAAATACTAAAATCGTTTTTCTCTCTGTGTTTTATACTTGCGTTAATCTGTATTACTTATGAAGTAGAGAGGCAATATCCAATCATGCAAGATACCAGGGTACCTTGTTCAAACAAGAATGTGAAGGAAAAGTGACATGTTTGTCCTTTACGTATTTTTTTAAATTGAAAAAAGGAAAAATACTTTCAAATGCTCATTAATTTAAACTCAAACTGAATATTAGCGTTATCTTATTAATAATAGAAGCCAATTTAATATATTTAACAATATTTGATCGATGGATTCACTGTCATAGACATAATGGGATTCTATAATCCGTTTCCAGTTACACAAACATTTTAGATCAATAGTAGAATACAAGACTTAGTGTGAGTATGTCTTTAAAAAAGTGCGGTCTATTTGATCAGAAATCACTGTCTTATAAATCTTTCTGTCTCACACGGTTTGGGTATGTTTTTAGTTAACTGAGATTTTAAGTAAACATTCGTTATCAATATTGCATGAAATAACTGTATTGAATATAATTTGTTGAAATTAACGCAGTTTCTATAACAAAACATAAGTTTTTATTTAAGGGGGGGGGGGCAAATAATATAATAAATAATAATTTTGTATTGTAAATTTAGATACCTGTAGCTATCCTATCACACAAAAATTATTATTTTCCAAAATTAATAATTAATCTTTAAAAAAGAATATTATCAGCAAGTAAAATAAACGACTTAAATACCCCCCTCTCTTTTCACTTTCATCGCAAGTTAAAAAAAATATTGACTTGAGAAAACTCTACGACCGGGTGAAAATGTATTAGGAGGGACGTCTCTTTTATAAAATATAACTTTCAGCCGTAGGGTATGCCGGTCCATTAAACTCGAAAACTAAGCATCTTTTTCTAGGATTTTCACTCCACTATAGGCACCGTAATAAGGTGAACATTTACTCAAATTACACTGATGGCCTAACTGTCAATCATTTAGCACTGCCCTTTCTAAAACGTATGGTTGATTCTGCATTTTATAGAGTAGAACCATGCAACACGTATAGGTTACATGTTAGATTATTGAAAGTACGCATTTTTAAAATAACACACAAACGAATATTTATATGCAAAGAGAAAATAATAAATTGCATTTTGGCTAACATTCAATGCAAAGACACGATATTTATAAAGGACAAAATTTTAAAAGATTAGAATTAAAGTTAACTGAATGCAGAATACTTAATCAAAAGAAATATAGTTTTTAGACTTGTCTTCTGCATGTGAATAATTTAGGGTATCAGTTGCTCACTAAATATGGTACAACAAATTAATGATATCCAGATGATCTTGTGATTTGGGAAGAAATTCTTTCTGTTATGTGAAGTTATTGCCCTTTTCACTTTAAATTGCATTCATTTTGTCCATAATTAAACAAATCTGTAAAATACATTTTAAAATTAAAAAGACCAAGAATAAACATTTTATAATTGTATAGAAAATCCTTATTTTCCTTTTTGTCTTTGTTGTAAAATAAATTTTTCCCATTAATTTTATCGGAAAGAAACTATGAAATATCTAAGTTTTATGCATATAGATAGCATATTTCATAAAAATGGAAGGGGAAACTATATTAGACAGACAAAGAAAAAAAAATAAAGAAAGAGAGAGTGAGAAAGTGGGGAGAAAGAGAATGTTTGGTAAGAGTGAATGTAGGGAGAGAAAACGATTAGGGGGGAAATATTGCCTCCCTACTTTCTCTCCACTCTCTTAATAGAAGAGAGTGGAACCTCTCCTTACATTCTCTGAAGAGGATGGGAATCTATCCCCACTCTCAACAACTCTCTGTATTGGCAGAGAGTTGTTATAGAGGTGGAGAAAGACTGTGTGTAGAAGAGAGTGGGGCGAAAGATAGAGTTGGAGATAGAGAGAATGGGGAGAAAAAGATTGTGAGAGAGAGTGTGTGTATGGGGAGGGAGAGTATGGGGGAGCATGTGGGGGTGAGAGAGGAGGGAGAGTGTGGGGAGAGGGAAAGAGGAAGGAGAGAGTAGAGAGAGAGAGTGGAGGGTGAGTGTAGAGAGAGAGATTGTGGGGAGAGGGAGAGTGTGTGGAGAGAGAGAGAGAGAGAGGAGGGAGAGTGTGTGGAGAGAGAGAGAGAGAGAGGAGGGAGAGAGAGTGGAGGGTGAGTTTTGAGAGAGAGTGGATAGAGGGAGATTGTGGGGAGAGAGTGAGAGTGTGGAGAGAGGAGGGAGAGAATGAAAGTGTAGAGTGAGAGAGAGAGAGAGGAGGGAGAGTCTGGGGAGAGGAAGAGTGTGGGGAGAGAGGAGGAAAGTCTGGGGAGAGGGAGAGAGTAGATAGAGTGGAGGGTGAGTGTGGGGAGAGAGTGGAGAGAGAGAGTGTGGGGAATGTGTGAGAGTGGAGGGAGAATGTGGGGAGAGAGGGAGAGAAATTAAAAGGGATAGAAAAGTCTGTCCATCTGTATATTATGCTTTTGGATACCTATCTCTTAACTGCAACTCCTCTTTTATCACTGAATGAAATTTAATGAGACTTTCACAGAATCTTTGTTTTATGATGCCTCGTTGCACCTCAATATGTAAAGTATATTTTAATTTTTTATCTGCAACATATTTTGGGTTTCCCAGAGCAAAATATGGACTTTGCAATTATAACCATAGGGTATCATTTAGTGACATATTTTTTCAATATGTACTTTTATCCTGAATTTTTATATCAATACTTGTTACAGAATAGTTTACTTAACTCATAGAAAATAAACTTATTTTAAACTATCTTTGACAGGATAAATTTGTTATGAAGACACTTTAATAGAGGGGCAATACAGAAATAAATGACGTACTAGCCGAGCCCAATAAGCATTTTTTCAAAGACTTCGTATATTTAATATTACCATTCTAAGTGTCTACATAAGTAGTTTTATAACAAATACAGCTCCACAATTCACATGTCTACAAATGTAAAGTCTACAAGTTTAAACTCTATATTCCAATGGGGCCACTTACATTGGTGCACTCTTGCCTTTGAGCAAAAATGCAAGTGTAAAGTTGCTGTAAGGCAAAGAGTGCAATGTATCGAAGGCAAAGAGCAAAAGTGCAAAGTTGCAACTGTAAAGCACAAAGATGCAAAGGCAAAGGAACACATTTTCTTTTTCAAAACTTATTATCATTTTGAGAAATCAATTTCTACAGCATTTGTGGTTCTTGTGTTTATATGTAAACTTAAGTTAATCTGTTCACTAAGGTTTTAAAAAAATGCAGTAAAATTCATTTGGTAATACCCAATAAGCACTGATATAGAAATCATTCAATTTTAGGAGGAATCACTGTTGGCCAATGCCAAAAAGAAATATGGAGACATTTCCCTGAATTTTGTCATGATTTACAAGACAAAGCCAACACTAGGTGTTGCTATAGAAGGTGGCCTTAACACTCGTCAGCCAATTCCAAAAGTCATAAGTATTCAGGTATATAAAATTCTCAAAATATAAGATAGCAATGTATTAAGAAAACATTATAAATATTCAACATGTTTTAAAGATTAAAAAGATGTGCATGTACAGGAACAATAAACCAATAGCTTGTGCTCTAATATTTTCTCAAGGTTAAAAGTTTGCGTCAATTGACAGTCACACCAAAACATTTTTTTTTTCTGGCATTAGAAATTTTGTATGGATTTCCAAACAATTTCTAGCATTTGTAAATGGGTATACATCTTGAGAATGGCATTATAAATAAGAGCAAATCCTGATTTTTGTTATACCCCTTGTTTGCAAGTTCTTAAACATAGTCTTTACTTTTAGCATGGGGGATCAGCGTTTGAATCAGGAGGTCTGAAATGCGGACACACAATTTTAGAAGTGAATGGACAGTCCCTGTGTAATGTGGACCATCGTGAGGCAGTTAGGATTATTGCTGACGCCTTCCAGGACCCTTCCACAAACTCCCTTTTTCTTCTTGTAACCATGGACTCAGTTGTTACTAAGGACTTGAAGAAAACATAGATCTTGCATTTTTCATTTACCACTTGGAATCTTATTTTTATAGTGCACAATTCAGAAAAGAAGCATTGTCAAAGAAATGTAAACTTTTTTTTATCTAGTCTATGTTTTTGTCCCACTTACTACATACAACTCAAGTCATGTTAATATTTTTCAATTTTTAATAATTTAATATTCACATCAATATTTTACAATAATTTCATACGATGAGAGAAATATAGGTTTTGTCTCCCCTTTTTGGTGACTGTCATTTCAATAACAATAAAATGGTTAAAAACAGTAAATGCTTCAACTTTCTGGTTCTTCCTTGGTTTAAGACAAGTGTACAGCACATTTTTAAATCCTGATTTGTAAAATATCCTAACAGTATGTACATATAAACTGAAAATTGGTTTCGGGACAGAATTCATATCTGTATTGCAATGAAAAAAAGATTTCATAGTCACATATCACAGTAAATAGATTAATAGACAGATATTTCTTCATGAACTTTCTACAAATCTTCTGAAGTCTTCTAAGCTGATTTTTCCTTCAGGGTCAGATGTGCACTGCGCAATAAGCTATGAAAGAGAATTTAAAAAATCTTAGTTTGTGGAAACACAATCATATAGTTAAAATTTTAAAATCAAATTCTAAGAAATTCTTTAAACTTTTTTTTTTGGAAATAATACAGGTAATCAAAACTTACAGCTCCTATGACATCATCGTCAACTGGTAATTGTAAACTACGACATAGATTCCTCATGTTGTCGGCATCGATGAAGCCGCTACGATCCTTGTTGTATCGGAGGAACATTTCATCAACACGCGTCTTGTCTGTGATCGCAATTTTCTTCAACTGAGCTCTTACTTGTTTTACTAAGATATCAAGATCTCCTGGGCTGTAAAACACAAAATCAAGACATATTTTAACTCTCAACATTTCAAATACAGGTTTTTTTTTCAAATCGATTTCATAAGTGTGATGACATGAATATTCAATAACATTTTTCTAAACATACTTTCTCCTGACTTTCATGGGTCCTCCTTTGATCATTTCTTTCTGAGCTCTGGATTGACCCAGATAATCCCTTAGGGTTTGGACTGTGGTCTCTGAAAAAAAAATACATAAAACATAATTATATTTTATATAGATTACAGATTGTAATATTAAAATTTTCAAATTTAAATACAATGATAGCAACTGGTAATTGATTTTGCATGGAAGTGATGTTGAAGAAGAGTCAGTTTTTTTAACTTATTTTCAGTGATTCTATGGTTAAGCATTGTTACCTGGGAACTGAGATTTGTGGTCCTCCATGTATTTCAGTACATATTCATCAGCCCCTGTGATGACAAAGCGGTGTTTGAAAATGTCGACTACAGCACCAATGTAAAAGTCCTGAGGACCATAGAAAGTGGGCTGATCAGGGGCAGAGCTGGGCTTAGCCACTCTGGTTCTTTCCAAGAATTTTCCTCCGATGATTCCAGAGTTCCTGACAGGGGGCTCATAAATTGTCATCATGTCATCGGCCAATCTGTAGGAAATGATGAATCTTCTTCCATTGTCCTCAGGTCTTACAGAATCCTAAAAAAAACCATCCACATATTGTTTAGTCATTTACTGTCATATAATGGAGAAAGGGATGCAGAAAATGGGAAAGGTTTAGAGAGTACATACCATGACTGCTTCGAATCTGAGAACTTTGTGGTCATTCTCTAACATCTTGATGAAGTCCTTCTTGGGTGGCTGTGGTATCAGTGACAAACAGGACTGCAGGGAGTCTTCCAGGGAACCAAAGTGATTGTATGGGGGAATTTCCTGTGGAGAATGAAAAGTTAATCCAATTAAAATTATTTAATAAACTATGTGTGAAGGAGCTTCGAAAGAACTCTGTATGGAATTAATTTAAACCTCATGACACATTTAAGCATTTTCAGTGTCATTGCGCATGTTTTTTTTTTCTCTAGAAAAAGTACAACTTTGATATGCAAGCATAAACTTACCATTTTGGGCAAATCCTTTAATTTCTCTTTGACATCTAGAGAATTGAATTCTGTCTGTCCAAAGTGATGGTAGTAGAAGGCTTTTGTAAAGTTATCACAATCATAAATGAGGAATTTTCTCCCATAGATAGGAACAGTGGCTCCTATTTTGAAGTCTTTAGGTGTGTAATATGCTTTGATTTCATTATCTGATAACTCCATCACTACAGCAGGGAAGGAGGACTCCACTTGGTATCTATTTTTAGGAACCTTGTGTCTTCCGATGAGGACAGGGAATGGATCTCTTCCGTCATTGGCTGTGTGGACTTCACGGACCTCCAAAGTGTCATCCACCAAATAATACTGTAAAAATATTTTTTTTTAAACTTTTTATCATATTTTTATTAAAAACCATGGCATAATCATGATAATTGAGGCAACAAATTCATGGATGGACTGTTAATAAAAATTTTTTATGCTTTCAGTTATCATAAAAATAAATATTAGTAGTCTCTTTCATGAGTGTAAGGAGCTTCTTGCAAAATTACTCAATGAAAAATTCCTCAGGCATATATTTTCAATAATTTACATGCATTTACTAAAGGATAAAGTTGTTCTATCATTATGTAAGTTAAAAAATAATTATTAATATCTATAAACTTACATGAATGACATATGGACGCATTTCTCCAAACATGTTATCTCTATCGTCCCACACACAATAGAATCGTAGCACTTTTCGGTCCATTTCCAAGAACTGCTTTGTCTTATCAAAGGCAGATGGAGTTTGGTAGGTTCTGAGGGCTGCAGCATCCTTCCTCTTCTCAATGTAGGGGTCTGATGGCATATCCTCTGAGGGGTTTACAACCAATCCTTCACTCTCAAGGAAATTCTGTTAATTAATCAAGTTTTAAGGGTTATTATATTTATTAAAATTTTAAGCATATATACATGTAGGTATATAGGAATATTTATCATTATCCTTACATGTCTTAAAGGAAACTATAATCAAAATGATCATGTTGTTATACACAAAAAAATATCTGTAAAACACATGGTCCAGGATTACAAATAAGAGATGTATACCTGTGTAAATTGGTCACAATTTACGATGTGGAAAACCTTTCCATAGAAGGTGGCGTTGGTGCCATTGTTCAGATCCTTCCAGTGCCAGTTGTCCCCCTGGTCATTCTTTGGAAGCCTCTGTCTCTTGATGAGTTTTCCTGAATAAGAGGATTCAAAATATATTTATTTAAAGCCCCGATTTTAAAACCATGAAAATTTTAATAAAATAAATTTTAAGACAAGCTTTGGCATATATAAAAATCTTAATTCTTTTTTTAAGCTATGAGCAAAAATAAATCAAATCTACCTTGTGGCATGCCACTGTTTTCAACATGAGGTTCGACAACAGAGATGCTGTCATCTTCCAGATAATAATAAATATCTACTGGTCTAACTCTGTAATATTCTGCTGGGGATTCATGTACAGTTTGTTTAAAGTAAGCATTAAATCTCAGAACCTGTGGTAAAAAAAGAAAAAAAAATCCAGTTTAACATATGTACATGCAAAAATCTCCTTGTACTTCAGATGTGCCTCTGGGTGCAACAAACATTACAGGTAGACCATAGGTACATGCAAAAATTGATTAGAACAATCAACCAACAAGTTTCATAATAAAAACATATACCCTAGCTATTGAAATTAGTTCTGCGTTACCTTTTTGTCCCATGCTTTATGTGCTGGAACAAAGTCCTCTGGGGGAGCTTGTTTGGCTTGTCCATAAGTAAGAGTTGGGTTGAAGTTGGCTAATTCATCAAGTTCTTGATCACTCAGTTGGTTGTACATGATGGGTTGACCACCAATACCCGAGGTAGGCAGTGTGGGGATGGAATAACCATTTTTGTAGTTCAAGGAATGGCTCCTATGATACTTGTTTTGCTGTAAGTATTTCAAAGAATTTTTATTTTATATTTTCACTGATGACAGAAGTTTAGAATTTTTTATGAAATGTGTAATTACATGAATTAGCCTACTTAAATTAGGCTATATAAACATGGTAAAACTTGTGCATTTTGTGTTCGTCTTTTATAAGCAGCAATAAAGAAAAATATTGCTAAGTTGATATTGACGATGAGTGCAATGCAGATTGCCTAATAAAATACATGCTGCAGAACAACGTCAGTGTTATCTTTGCATTTAAATTTCATAATGATTTTACAAATAAAACCACTAATTTCTAAAGTAACTTACAGTTGGGTCCCTGAAGGAATTCCCTGGAAGAAACGGCAGACCCTCCATTATGTGTTTCTATCCCTTCAGTTTATCTGTCGTGTGTATCCCAACAACACAGTCACCCATACAATAGTTACAGTGTGGTTGCTAACCAAACAGAACCAACGCGTGAAATCCCGAGATCTCAAAAGAGGTCTATATTTACCTTCAATACAAAAGAGTTCCAACTTGTAAAATTTTTATCGACTCGATATTATTGATTTCATTTAGACATTGTTAAATGAATTAATGAAGGGATTGCACCATAATGAACGAAGTAAGTATAGCATAATGTTTTATGATGTAATTGGCGTGAAAAATAAAAAAAGAGAGAAATATTTTAAAAGTATGCAATATTTCAAACGGCTCGAATTTCCTCTTTCTTTAATTGACTTACCTCCTAGTATAAAAGCAGGTCTGAGTTACCTCCATTTGAATTCAAAATAACATTTTTGACTCCTTAATCATATTTTTTCTTTGAAGAGTTATAAAAACAGGCGCCAAGATCATAAATCATGTAAACTGAGAACAGATTTAAGTCAAATTTTCAAACCAAAATAGACGACTTTCACATTTACAAAAGTTATTCCCCTTTGCAGGGTCAATCCGGGGTCAACCGGCGTAAGACGCCGTTTTCCTCAAAAACCTTACCAACTTTATGGGTCA
The DNA here is from genome assembly GCA_003671525.1 of Saccostrea glomerata. Taxonomy (NCBI): domain Eukaryota; kingdom Metazoa; phylum Mollusca; class Bivalvia; order Ostreida; family Ostreidae; genus Saccostrea; species Saccostrea glomerata. The sequence continues at coordinate 483,225 of PRKT01000302.1, read as the reverse complement.
GTATCCTAGAAATAAAATCTATTTGAATATGCTCATTATGTTTTTCATGTTGCCCCATACTCTAGCAATACAGGTTCAGATCGAAATTGTCCTAAAACGTTTGACATTTAAAAATATTAAGAGGTAATTTACAAAGGACAAAGTGGGGAAAATGAGCGTTACGCCGACAACGGGAGATAACTCTTAGGAATGTGAAATTCGTCTATACTGCAGCTGTACTGTACCTTTTGAATTTATTTGAAATGAATGCAGATACATGAAATAAAACTCAAGGTATGAAAACTCTAAAATTTGAATTAACAGGTCCTGTTCAAAAACTATTTCTACCTATGTAGCTATTAATAGCTATGTAGGTATTGAAACCTACTCATAGTAGCTATTTTTACCTACTTTCTGCTTTACATGCATTTTGTGGCAAAACGGACGAACGGCGCAATATGGCGAGTACCATATTTCTTGATATAGTCACTTTGATGATGGATATGACAAAAATTTGACCAAAAAATAATTACTTTCGTAAATTGACAATTTTGAAATGAAACTAATGTAAAATTGAAGATTTAGAAAGTAATCATTGTTTTGCCAAAATTTCCTTGTATTCATCATTAGTGTGACTTTATCAAAACATATGGTTTTCACCATGTTGCACCATTCGGTCTTTTGGCCACAAACACATGACAAAATGCAGATAATACAAAAAGTAGGTAAAAATAGGTACTTTTAGTTAAGTTAGGTTAAAATACCTACGTAGCTATTAATAGCTACATAGGTAGAAATAGTCTTTTGACTAGATCTGATTAAGTCTGTTCTCAATTTATGGTCTTGGATAAAAAAGGAAACTTTGGTCCCTCCCCCTTTCTTTGTTTTATATTCCTCAGATTAACTATGCTGCTCAATAAATAATCATCCATTTTTGTCTTTTAGCAAATTGAACCTTTTGTGCAAGTTTACACCCCCCCCCCCCAA
>PRKT01000302.1:471213-481632 GCA_003671525.1 Saccostrea glomerata | reverse complement strand
TTTAAAATATCGACGAAATATGTACATTTTTCTGCAAAATTCATAAAAAACTGAAATTTACGTCATATTTGTGACGTCATTACGTACATATGACGTCATTACTTATGAAATTATTCAGTGCTTTGAAGTCAGCATATACTCCCCTGTTTAAGGACTTAATTAAATATTACTCCATCAAAGTTTGATTTTGGGGGGCAAATGTTGGTTAATACCGCATATAGTTCTTTGATTCTGCATGAAAATGACACTCTTCTTAATAAATGGTTTTTTTTTTAACCATGTTAACAGGAGAAAACTGGTTTAGTAACCATCCTTGATTCCATAGGAAAACCCAGAACAGCAAAGCTTGTCTTAACAACAGATACATTAAGTGTTCTTAGGGAGGAAATTGTGTCAACTGACAGCAATGGGAACGATGAGATGCTTAACCAGGTAAATGTACAGAAAGCAACAGTGACAAACAAACAAGGACAGTTTACTTCGAGGCAAATATTGTGGAGTTCCTAACACTATTTGGCCATTAGCACCACATGTATATCATTATAATCATTCCAAAGCATTTTGAAATTTACTCCTACATACATGTATATCAAATTACAGCTTTAAGTCAATAATACCATAGATGCTTTCATATAAATCAATTTACGTTTAGCTGCATGGTTGTTGTTTTTTTTTTGATTATTTGGGAGAAAATTTGCCATTGATCTGCTTTTAAATCAGCATACGTAGTGTTTCTAAAACTTGCTTTTAAGTCAAACATTGATTTTTGGTACAAAATTTTACTCCAAAATCGATCTGATAGACAAGAATACTGTATGTATATTTCAATGTACTGAATGATGAGTATTTCAACAGGTCCGTGAGGTTTGTCTGGTGAGAGATGACTCTGGGGGGCTAGGACTTGGTCTAAAGGGGGGTGCAGATTGTGGCCTCCCTGTTTTCATATCAAAAATGCCCCCCAATCTTCCAGCATCAAATTCTGGCAAACTATTGATTGGAGATGCTATTCTAAAGGTAGGTTTTTAAGAAATATGCACGCTTACTCTCGATTCCCGCCTACATTTTGGAACCATTTAATTCAAAATGAATAGCAATTTGGCCAAAAAATCTTTGTTTAATACAAAGAACAGTTCAATAGTAATTTATGAATTGTCAGGCTAAACAGTAAATTATCCATAATTCCAGCTCTTGAAAAAATGGGGGTAAACGATATTTTCCATTGAAATTGGAGTTTCAGGCATCACCATATTTTGGAATAGTCTTGGATATGATTAAATGTTCCTTATATCTTTTCTTTTGTCTTAGGCAAATAAATGAAACATGAATATATCAATAAGATATAATGTTTCAATTGTAAATCGCTTTGAAATTGGTGAAAAATAAACATTTTTAGGTCATCAGGTGACCTATTGCTATCTGTCCGTCGTCGTGCGTTGTGCGTTAACATTTAAACATTTTCAGCTTCTTCTCTGCAACTACTGAACCAATTTCAACCAAATTTGGCACAAAGCATCTATGAGTGAAGGGGAACAAAAATTGTGAATTTCATGATCCCTGCCCCCCGCCTGGTTCCAAGAATTCTTTCATTTCATGAAATAGCCGAATTAAATTTTGAAATAAGATTGGAATGATATCATTATCACCTGCATATGGTGTAACAACTTCCGACAACTTAATGGATACTCAAGCTCGGAGTACGATCAATTTTTTAACCGATTCAGGCTTCTACAGTATCAGTTGATGTTCGAGGGATATGAATAACCTCGTTTGAAGTCAGCATTTCGAAATTTCAATGGCAGTTATAATAATGACTTTATAAGCAAATAACAGGTCGTATTTTGGCTAACTTGTTTAAGACCATTTGTTAAGCTTTTTTGGAAACTTAATTTGACTTCGGGATGTTCAGTCTACTCGATCAATACACGGCGGGTGTGACCGGTCGGCAGGGGATGTTTACTCCTCCTAGACACCTAAGCCCAAACTCGGGAATTTCCGGGGTCCTCGTTTATGTATTGTTCACAGATTTGTATCGTTTGTAAACTTTATTAGACCGATCACTGTTATCTTATCATTTTCCCATTAGGACATAATGAATGGTGTTCTACAGAGTTGCAATTAGGGTTTTAAATTTACTCTAACACGAAACTTTTCTTCCAAACTCTATTTTTGAATAGAAACTATGCTTCACAAAATACAAAAAGAAATAATTTGTTTAAACAATTTGATTATACAAACAAGTACTCTGAAGTTGATGTTAAGGGACTCCGATCCTCAGCCAGGAAGGACAACTCTTTAATTCATAATTTAAATTTCATTATATATCTCTCATTGTGCTTCAAGGTTTTTGAAGTTCTCAGAACGGTCTAATTAAAAGTCGAACTTTTTACCCAGTAAAAGCATTTTAAAATTACATATATCAAGAAATTGATGTTCACGGTAATCTAACCATAGATAACAATGTTTATTAACATGACATGAAATTAGAAGGGATTTATGGAGCTTTGCAATGACAGGGAAATCTTTTTAGACTTTGCATTGTAAAATGATCGAAGTAAATAAAAGAAATAAAAGTACATTATATGTATAAAATTGTGGAATTTCTTCAAAAGCCTGGATACCTATGATTTTTATTTTTAAAATGTGTCAATTGATCAAAGAATTGGAAAATGCGTAGCAGGTGTTTTTATTCGCAATTCCTGAAAATATATTTGAGATTCACTAATTTTCTCTATATAACATGATTTACTTAAAAGATGAAGTTTGAAGAATTATTGTGGGTAAAAACACCTAACTTTGAAAATTTACACATTTCAATTAGTCAATGCTTGATTTTCAGAACCTGAGGATCGGAGTACCTTTAGAAATGCTTGAGCCTCTGATTGATAAGATCTGTGACGTTTTTTTTTTAAATAAACCATTGATCAATCTGTCAGAATCCCCATAGGTAAAAGCGCCAAGTTGTAAGCAGAGCTTTTTTACACTCATATGAAGCAGAAGTTACTCAAATAAGTCGTATAAATGAGTAGAAGAAACACTTGTTGTGGTCTTCAACTTATAGGGACGACGTATTAACAATTGGTTTTTCATTCGTTTCTTCGAATAAGGATGGATATCTACTCTTTGTATTTTTTTTTTTGTAAAAGCAATAAAAACGGTTGCAATTGTCTTTCCCGCATTCCAGAAAATACCGAGCCGAACTCGGCCTGTTCCACAACTCCACTTTTAAAATCCATTTATACAAGTAGAGTTGTCTTTCTTTTTGGGGTACCACAAAGAGAAATACGCAATCTAACTCGATGCCCGACTACTTTTTGCAACCATTTAATTCAATATAAATGGCAATTTGGCCATAAATTCTTTGTTTAATACAAAGAATAGTTCAATAGAAATTGATGAATTGTCTTGACACCATCGCTAAATAATAAATTATCCCTAACTTCAGCTCTTGAAAAAAGGGGGTAGACGATATATTCCATTGAAATCGGACTTTCAAGCATTACCATATTTTGAAATAGTTTTGGATGTGATTAAATGATCCTTATATCTTTTCTTATGTTTTAGGCAAATAAATAAAACATAAATATATTAATAAAATATAATGTTTCAGTTGTAAATCGTATTGAAATTGGTGGAAAATAAGCGTTTTTGTTGAGGGATTTTGTCAATAAACATATGCCCCCCCCAAAAAAAAAGCTTTGGTATGAATTTGTGAAATAACAGTGAATATTGTCTGTAAAAAGGAATGTTTGTGTCACGGGGAGCGGGGGAGGGGAGATTTTTTAAAAATATTTTCCGTTTTCCGTTGATTTCTATAGTGAAAAAACACAAGTTTTACCGAAATTTTAGAGTCACTCTTTGTTTTCCCAAATAAGTAATGTTTTATGAAAATCCATATAATTATCTATAAAAAATATTAAAAATCTATCAAATATGTTAACTTTTGAAAATTGACTTGGAGGTAGGAGGGAGAACAGTACTATTGTTCGCAGTTCTTTGTAACATGAAATTGCATTTGAGTTTTGAGTTTTAAGTTCATGATTTTGCTTTAAGATTTTAATCCAGCATCATATGTTTTAGATAAATGATATAGAATGTGATAAAATGGAACATGATGCTGTCATTGAGACACTGAAATTAGCTGGACAGACTGTTATTTTGACAGTCAGATACTTCAAACCGGCCGCACTTTTCTTGAAAAGAGGTAAGTATTACATGTATTTCTTAGCTTTTAACCATTATGATTTATTGTGCTATACAAAATAAAAATCAATATCTGTGTTACTTTTTTCCTGTTTTATTGTATCTTGCCATTTTTTCTTATATTCAGAGTCGCAAAGCAGTGCAAGCTCTCCAGGAGTAAGTGTTTAATATACAAAACTTTTGTTGTGTGGAAAGGTTGTACTTGTTTAATTTTTAATATGCAAGGTCTCTTGCAAACATGTTATTTTCCTAATGCAGTACTAGTAGCATTACTTATTTGCAAAAAATTTTGTGTTAACAAATTTTTTTTAAATTTGTAGAATGTAGTAATTATGTTAGATTGTCTTTTATATTTTAAGTAAAGAATTAACTTTCTCGTTTTTGTTCTTTGTATATAGAGTTCCCAGTCTCCGTCCATCCCTGACCTTGAGCGACAGTGGGTTGTCTATGTCACTATCCCCTTACTGTTTGCCTACCTGTCCAGATTCATCCCCGGAACAGACAAACTCAGGTAAGATATACATGAAGTACATGAAGCATGAAGTACAGGTCATGTACTAAGATTTAGGATAATTTCCAGTTTAGTTTGGACTTTCAGTAAGGCATGGCATTCTTATAAACGTTACATAACTAACTTCTGAAATTTACACAGCTTTCCTTCACTGTTGAAATGTACATAGGATAGAAATTTGAGCAAATGCCAGTTAGTGTATCGAATAACCAATAACGTTGTCTCATCCGGCAAAGAGGTGGAGCTTAAGTTGTCTCATCGTTGTCAACAACAATTTAAAGTTCCTAATGTTATTAATTTCTTAACCAATGAGAATCTGTTTGCTATATAAATATTTGACAGATGCTAATTACATAGCGATGAGAATCCCATGCCTTATTGAAAGTCCAGACTTAAGTGGCAGTACAAACTACATTTTGATATAAACTATATTAATAAATATAGTTAGTTTTGATATGAAACATGTTTGGTATTTGACTGTACACTGCAATATGTTGAATCTTTCAGAACAAATGCCTTTGAGGTGGTTGGTGTGAACTCTGCTTCAACAGGAGTTGTACAGTGTGAGGACAGTAGATCATTGGCTGATTGGATAAGGGCAATAACCAATAATATTTCAGCATTGCTCACTCATATGGTATGAGAATTAACATTGTTTTTACCTACTGTAATGTTTTATATGTATAAATTAGAAATGACTGTTCATTCAGATGCTCTTAGAGGTACATTTACTGTAGACGTACTTTTTTCCGCGGGGTCATAATTCCGTGGAATCACAATTTCTGTTTAATCCGCGGGTAGAAAATTACGCTGATTTCTTAAACTGTCCCTATAAGTCTTACATTAATATTAAGTATGCTTGGACAAATTTCCGCGGAAAATTTGTGACTGCGTACATAGCGTAAAATAATACCACGTGGTTAAAAGTACATGAACTTTTACAGTATGTTTAAATTTAACTTGTGTCTCAATATTTATATGATACATTTCTGATTTTTACTGTTTAGATAACAAAGACCTAATTGATGGTAATTATGACTTTAATATTTTCATTTCAGATAAAAATGAGCAACAGGCTGTTGATCCCAGAAGACCAAGTAAGTTGTTCTAACATCAGTCACAATTTGGTAAAATTCTTTAGCGTACAGAACATTTATTATTTGAAAAATATTTATTTTTCACCAGGTTGTTCACATGACATGGACCCAAGAAAGAGTCTCTCCCATGCGGCATTTTCAAGCCTGGAAACCTAAATTTCTCTGTCTAAAAGGAGCTGAAATTTGTTTGTTTGATGTTCCTCCAGTAAGTCCTCTCAGTATATTTCATAGTTTCTGATATTATAAATTGAAGATATGATATTTATCATAGTTGAATATTTAATAAATATGAATTAAATTACTATTGCGAAGTTGCTATGTATAGCAGAAAGACAAAGCTCTTTCGTAAAAGAGGTAAACTGAATTTTTTGTTTTATTTTTAGATGCAGACAAGAGACTGGGTTCGCTGTGACACGGTGTTTAAAGTTTATGAGTGCATGTTTAAGGTTCTCAAGGTACTGAAATGTAAAAAAAAAAGTCTTTTGTTATTCTATTAAAAAAAAAATATATATGCATCCTGTATAACATGCAAGTAATTTTACAAACCATGGATTTTTGAAAAAGGCTTTATTTGAAGCTAAAACAGTCAATCTTCTCATGCTTGATATCTTGCATCTTTTGTCAGGATGTTGAACTTTTGGATGATCGTCAGCATTGTTGCACCATACACTGTGGGACAGGTGAAAAGTTTTACCTGAGTACAGAGAGCCGCTCTGATCTCCTCCAACTGGAGAAAGCCTGGTACAAAACCAATCACACCAGCATAACAAGCATGAAGGTAAGCACAACCACACCAGCATAACAAGCATGAAGGTAAACACAACCACACCAGTATAACAAGCATGAAGGTAAGCCCAACCACACCAGTATAACAATGCATGAAGGTAATACAATCACACCAGCATAACAAGCATGAAGGTAAGTACAACCACACCAGTATAAAAAGCATGAAGGTAAACACAACCACACCAGCAAAACAAGCATGAAGGTAAATAACTAAACCAATATTTATCAAGCATGAAGGTAAAACAACCACACCATTATAACAAGCTTGAAGGTAAGCACAACCACACCAGTATATCAAGCATGAAGGTAAAACAACCACACCAGCATAACAAGCATGAAGGTAAATAACTCAACCAGTATATCAAGCATGAAGGTAAAACAACCACACCAGTATAACAAGCTTGAAGGTAAACCAACCAAACATGTATAGCAAGCTTGAAGGTAAACCAACCACACCATTATAACAAGCTTGAAGGTAAGCACAACCACACCAGTATATCAAGCATGAAGGTAAACACAACCACACTAGCATAACAAGCATGAAGGTAAATAACTAAACCAGTATATCAAGCATGAAGGTAAAACAACCACACCAGTATAACAAGCTTGAAGGTAAACCAGCCACACCAGTATAACAAGCGTGAAGGTAAACCAACCACATCTGTATTACAAGCTTGAAGGTAAAACAACCACACCAGTATAACAAGCTTGAAGGTAAACCAACCACACCAATATAACAAGCTTGAAGGTAAACCAACCACATCTGTATTACAAGCTTGATGGTAAACCAATCATACCAGTATAATAAGCATGAAGGTAAACCAACCACACCAGTATATCAAGCATGAAGGTAAACCAACCACACCAGTATAACAAGCATGAAGGTATGAAAATCACACACAGCCACACAAGAATAGTAGTAGTGATTTTACATAGATTTTCCTACAGGTATCATGTATCATGTGAATGTATTATAATTATAAATAATTGTAGAGTAAAACCTTTGGTTGTACCTGGAGGGGACAGCTGTCTGGATTGACCCTGGATCTGGAGTCTGGATTTTCTCTGTATGACAACACTTTAAAGGTATATGTAAAGATGATTTAAATCTTTCCTAAATAATTTTCATTTCATTTTATTGCTAGTATTATGTGAAGCAGAGAAAATACACAGTTTTTATTTTTTTCTTCTTTTTTCATAGAGCTACATGTGGACTTACAAATTCTCCCAACTTAAAGGCTCCTCAGATGACAACAGATCCAAACTGAGACTGCACTTCCACAGCACAGAGAACTCCAACAATACAGAAACCAGGGTAAGGATTGAATTTATTTAGAACAATGTTCAACCACAGATTATCATAAATAATAATCATTCTTACAACCCAAATAATTTTTCCAAGTGTTTCTTTAAAGATGATAATTTGAATGTTTTTGGACTTTAAGCCACCTGTATAAGAGAGAGAGAAGCTTGAAACACTTAAAACTGCATATTTTGATAAGGCATAAGTTTTCAATTTTGAAAGAAATAAACTCTTTTGTGGACTATCTGAAAAGGAAGATTTTGACTTAATATCAATTCTTTACAAAAACTGGATAGAAACATCATATATCATATGTATTACATTATTAATTTAAATCATGACTGTTTTGTCGGTTGTGTTTGTAGGAGATCCAGTGCTCCAGTCTCCACACCCTGCTTTACTGTATCCACGCCTTTCTGTCTGCTAAGCTGGCTTCAGTAGATCCCTTGTTTCTAGGAAGCCATTAAATCCACAGTGACATCGATAAAGAACCAACAATTGTTTATGCAGCTATTTTGCTCTATTTATTTGCAGTGTACAAATAATGAAGGAACTTTATTGTTATTTGGAGGTTTATCTACATTGTATTAACATCCTCCTTTTTAGTTAAGGATTTTGTTTTGGTGCTTTTTTTTTTCTTTTTTGTATGTGACTATACATGTATATTGTTTATAGATAAAAGTCCCTTTTCAAGAAATCTTGCATACCACAATAATGGCTTGTTATTTATTCAATATTTAGTTGTCTAGTCAGATTTGGCATTTTTCACATTTATTAATATATGCACTGTTTATGTACATGTATCATATTTAACAATTATAATATTTAGCAGAAATTTACTATTTGAAAGGTAGCATAGCATTGATTTAGAGCTTTTACATTAAATACATGTACATGTACCGTATTTAAATATCTATGTACAACTCATTTAGTGATGTTGCTGATTTTACCAGAGATTCTTTCCAACAAAGGCACTAAAAAGAATGTAAAACTAAATGTAATATATTTACACATTTTCTGAACTACAATTGTAACTTGAATATGTGGGGAAAAATGTATTAATATTTTATATGAATATACATGTATTTTACTTTTAATTTGTATGCTTATTTATTTTTATCTAAGATTTTGTCTTAATCACATTTTAATATACAGTATTTTACTCAACTGCCAGTTTCTTCCATTTGTTTTCCATTTTTTAGCTTTTGTGTTCATTTTTACTGAGATTAACTTCAAAATACTAGTTTTTGTTTTGTATGTTTTACTGGTATTTTTGTCCTCCTTTGTAATGTTTTAAACCTAGTGTCAATGATAGAGAAATCAGTCATTTAAGTTGATTTCAGAAGTGACAATGCACACACTACTTATACACAAAGCTTACAAGCATGCATGTGCTTCTACAATACTTGAAATGTAGTCCTTTTATGTAAGTAACAATTATAGATACCTATTTATATTTCTATAGTAGGAGAGGGTTGTTCATTTTATGACACTGCAATATAGATTATGTCATTTATACTGTATAGTCAATCAAGATTATGCAGTTTATTCTAGACTTACATGTATGTTTTTTTATTGTGTTTTCCATAATGCTAGTTTCTGCAAAACTTTTTCTCTGTATTTGATATTGAGTTTGCCATAATTATAGTTTAATTCCCCAAAGGATTATGATTTATATATGTGTCATATATAGATGCTACTTTCCTCAAAGGTTGTTGCATTTTGTGTCTTTATCCCATTGGTGCTATATGTCTTATGTTATTGAGTGGTTGCTAATAGTGATAATATTGGAGTATTTTTCTTATGGATTTCAAACATATTTTCCCAATTAAATTTTAATCTTCAGTGGAATTTTCCTCTGAATTCTCAGTTCCATATACTATTGATTTGTATTTTGAGATACAACATAAAACTTTATTTATGTACATGTATGTCATAGCTGGTAGGTTAGTGAAAATGTAGCTAGTTATATATTAGCTATGAATACTGGTTTAGCTTCGAAAACAATAAAATTGCACAAATATCAAAGGTATTGAAATTAATTTATTGCTATACAAAGTTTTTTCTGTAACAGTTGTTTGTATTTAGCTTTATAGAAAACTGAAGAAGTTGGTCCAGCATCTATAGTGTTAGTAGAGTGATAACTAGAGAACAAGCTTTGTTGAGTTTTTCTTTGTCTTCCCACCGTTTTGCTATTGTTACTGTTATAGTAGATATAGTTATATTGTTACCAATGATGACAAATCTTGGATCCGCCCTGTGAATGTTGGATCTGCTAGTTCAAAATTTTATGCTTTAATTATCACATGCACAATCACTGAATTGGTATATAGAGTTGTATAATTGTTGTGTTTACTGGTGTAAATGTGTGTAATTTTTGCAGGAATGTGTCAGTTTTGTTCAATAAAAAAATTTAATACATGATGTTCAGCAATCACAATTTTAACAAATTAATTTGTGGCTAATCTTTCTTTAAATTTTATCTTTTTTTGTTGTTAATGTCTGTTATATTTGTAATGATT
>PRKT01000302.1:459548-469714 GCA_003671525.1 Saccostrea glomerata | reverse complement strand
GGGGGGGGGGGGGGGGGGGATAAACTATCTAGTGCTATATAGACAGTAATATCACTTAGTAATACATGTTTTATTTATGGTAACTTCAGTGCAATAAAAGCCTTGAAATTTGAAATATCTTAACTTTTTTTTGATACATTACCTACAATCTAACCTCATTATCTAGAATTTAATGGAGCAAGGAAATTTAAAGACTTTGAAGTATCCAAGAATTGAAGATATTGAGGTTTAAGGTAGGATTCTTCTCTGGTTTCTGAGTAGATGAAATGTTCAATGTATATTTGCTTATATGTCTTATATATTTAGGTGAAAGAGATTTAAAAGACCACGTTTTTCTTTCCTCATCACAATTGTACAACTTTAAATAGAAATGGTCAAATGTGTTTGAAAACTAGAAGGGACTATATTTTTGGCGGAATGGTGGCGTATGAAAATATCTTCTTTTCTGCCTCTCAAAATTATTATAGAACTATGAATTTAGTTATAATTTTTACACAATCAAAGACTAGAAGAATTTTTCTAATGTTAGCTAAATTAAAAATAAGGAACTAAAGTTTTAAAATATATCAAATAAATATGAATTTCCAACCAAACTATGATTATGTTAGCTTTAAAAAGTTTGGACTCTAAGTACAGATTTGAGCCAAAAATATATCCATAGAAAGTGTTTTTACTCTCTTACTAAACGTTCAAAACTTTTTGCTTTTGTATCATTTTGTATCTCTATATGACTGCTTTACCATATGTGAAAATAAGAAAAAGTTAAATATAGGGTGCATGTAAAAATAACTTAAATATCCCAAAATTTAAGAAAAACAGAGAAAATTCGGATTAGCCAAAATACATTTTTGTTAAACTATTTGTGTCAATTTGGTAATATCATCTTATAGATCCTATATGGTTATATCTTTTTATGCAAAAAGAAAAACATTTAATCTTTTGAAATAGAAAACCCTATATCATGATTGGATGCTGTTATTTTTATTTTTAATGTCAAGGGAAAAGGTTATGACCTTGACCTGACCTTGACTCTAATATAAAACGGTCAAAACTAATCTAACAAATACCATCACTTAGTAATATTGTCTTCTTTGTTCTGTGAAATTTTCATTCATTTTTAAATACAAGAAATACAGTTTTGTATGAGAAGAATCCTACCTTAATTACATACAGAAAAATTGTTGGGATTTCAATTAAACTGATCGACTTTGACCAGCTGTTGACACACCCATAGTTTATCAATTGATATTATTCATGGTTAAGTATATTAACTTAACTTGTATTAAACACACAAAATTTTCCTTGACTATTCACTCCAATTTGCAAAATGATAAATAATTTTAGAAACCAATTTCAGATTTGTAAAAATATTTAATATTTAATGATTTTAATTGCAAATAATTTACAACAATTTATTGTCGGGTTTCAGTATTATCATACATTAAGTGTTAGGGGCAAACTGAAAAGGGGGGATTAACCAACAAAAAAAGAGGCTAAGCCCCCCCCTCCCAGGGTTCCTGCGCCTATGTGTTAAAATATCAATATTATTAATTTAAAAAACGTATATCAAATTATCAATTATTAAAAACCGTAATAAATAATAATCATTTTTCTTAGCAAACAGAATAATGTTATTAATCCGGAAATAAAATTTCCGATCAACCATCACAGCATATACGTATAACATAAAGTAAACAACAACTTGAAGTTGATGCTATTTGTAACTATGACAAGAAACGTAAATTGCAGACATTCTTGTTTCTGCCTGGACTTGTAAAAATAGAAAATGAAGACTTGGAAAACCAGATGAAACAAGGAAATCTTTTCATGAATAGGTTACAACTTCCCTTACTCGAAATTAACAGCCTTCTTATGGGGAAGGTAACGTTAGGTGTTCCTGTTTTTGCTGTACAATGTGATAAAAATGTATGGAAACCTATAGATATCAGTTGTATGCTAAGTAAATTATATAGATATATGTACTTATCGTAAACAGAGAATTATACATTTATCTGTGCTCAATAATGCTGTTCAGGATCTTAAATTCTTGAGGATGCAATGACATTTGTTTACATGTAATGATGTAAACCCTGATGTATTTGAAAGTCAGACGCTCCTAGGATGCATAGAACTTAGAAGACCACAGATGTGACAGAATATGCATGTGTGGTGGTCAGGCGGGTTTGATCGCTGTTGGGGAAAGCTCAGTTGGTAGAGCTAGCACCTGACTTGAGACTAAGTTTAAAGGGTGTCCGCTGTCTTGTCCGCTGCATTCTTCTCCTCTTAGACTTCCATTAAATTTGGTGCAAAATTGCCATGCTCTGGAAGCAGTCTAAAGACATACCAGTTAGGGAAGAACCTGGGTTGTTGACTTTGGGGTCATAGACCTTTAAGGAGGGAGGAATGCCGGTAGTCAGACTGATTTGATCACCGGTAGCTCAGTTGGTAGAGCACCTGACTGGAGCTCGGGCTTGAATCCCAGTCTAGTCGGTTGCATTTTTCCTCTCCTGATGACATGTAATTTTATTACATATTGTGACATTGTGCTCCTCCTATTTCACTTTCTTATCTGACACTTATTTCGGCTTTCCCAAGCCATAGTGCCCACAGTATCTCTATAGTTAATATAGCTACAGTCATGTAAACAAATTTGCTTTAATTTTTTGATAATCATTAATTTAAAAGGATTTTTTTATTCTCAAATTCCATGTGCTATAAAAGATATAAATGTATCTGATTTTAAACTCTATGCATTTCATAGGAATCTAAATGATGTCAGGCAGTGAAGAAATTAAGGTAGACAAAGACACAGCAAATCCAACAAAGGCCTGGGAGAGAATTCGGATCCACCAACAGCACATCCGATGTCCCCACCCAGACCCCGTCACCCCAGTCACCCCCGACAAGATCAGGTTTGTCTGTGTGTCTGACACCCATGGGAAGATTGAGAGGTCCGGGTTACGTATGCCTGCGGGAGATGTGCTTCTTCATGCTGGGGACTTCACAATGAGAGGACAGCTTACAGAGATTGAGAAATTTAACTCCTACTTAGGTATTGACTTTTCGATCATTTTGTAAAAAGAGAAGTAACTTTGTATTTCAAATTAGATGTGTCTGAGAAATAGAAGTGCTAATATTTATGTATACATGTTTTATTAATTAATATATTTATCTTCGTGAAGGGAAAGACTTCTTATTTCATAAACTTTTACTTTAATACATAATTATTAAACCAGTTCTGTATGATTTTTTTTAATTACATCAGGGACCTATATAATATATATATATATATATATATATATATATATATATATATATATATATATAGTATATGCATGTAGGTGTCTGTTTTTATAGAGATGAGGCATTTAACACTAGAAATGCACTGGAGTACATGTAAATAAAATTACATTATATATGATGCCATTTTAATGTTATTGTTTGAAACTATTATGAGTAATAATTATCCATATTGTTATTTAAATATACTACAGGTTCTCTGCCATACCAACTAAAGATCCTTGTAGCTGGAAACCATGATTTAACTTTGGATGAAGAGCTCAGTGATTCAACTCTGTTGTCATTTGGATTGCGAAAATCTGAGATAGAGTCTTACCTTAAAGCCAGGGGACTTAAATCTGTCAGCAAAATGTTAACAAATGCCATCTATCTCCTAGATTCTTCAGTCAGTATTTGTGGGATCAAGGTCTATGGTGCACCCTGGTAAGTCATAGTGTCATAGTCATTTTTTTTTTCACCATAAACATTTATTTCTATAATTGCTTAAAAATTAATATCTTTTAAAATTTTCAGAAGAATACTGCATATATTCATGACAACTATTTTTCATAAGAGAGTTATATAATATTTGTAAGTGAGACAAAATTTTTTCGCGAGGTATGGTCTTTGTTGTACCGGGTATATACATATATAATCCTTACTTAAATGTGAGAAAGTAATTTTTGCAAGCAGTCAACATGCTCGTGTATTTATGCAAAAATAAAGCTCTCTCTCTAAAAAAAAAAGTGATCGACAGTATTCAATATGCAATTAAATTTTACAAGCAAGTTAAAATTAAAATATAAAGAATTGTATACGGTCAGCAAGCACTCATTTAAAATAGTTTTTTTTTAAATTAATTGATAACTTGTACATGTATCTCAGATTCAGACAAAAAAAGAAAAATTGTGTGATGTTAACTCGCTTGCAGGCAACCTGTATTTTGTAACTGGGGTTTCAATGTGAATAGAGGGAAGGAACTGTTAGAGAAATGGCAGAAAATCCCAGCTGACACTGATATCCTCATAACACATGGACCCCCAGTTGGTAAGACCTCTTTGTAACTTTCTTTGTACATGTAATGTAAGACTCCAAAGTGCGATATGATGCCAAAGTGCAATAGTCTGCGCCAAATCCCAATTGCATGCTGTTATGACGGATGCCAAAATCTGATGGCTGGTTTCCACCAAGAAGCGACATGCTTAAGTGCAATGGTCTGAAACGCCAAAAAACAATCAACATTTATGACATTACTATAATTTGACGCCATTGTCCTGCATTCAAAAGCCATCAATTCTGCAATTGTCCTATTCATACAATTTTACTGATTTTGCTAATTGGTTGCACCAACCAGAGAAACTACCCTTAGTTAAAATTAGTCCTTGAACACTTTTGGGCTGATAATGTGTTACTTTGAACCCCTCTGAGAGATTAAGTGTTAGTCCTCGCAGACTATTCAACTGAATTGGGTTAGTCCAGCACTCACCCAAGATATTTAAGTTAAAATTGATACATATTTTTGACTGTAGCATCTATTCAAAAGATGAGAGTTAGTCTTTGCAGTTAATATTTATTGCATTTATTTTATACAATGGGACCTTGGCATTGCATTTTTGTGCTGTAGTACTATAACGGTTGTAAACATTTATTGTTTTCTGCATCATCAGACTTTGGTGTTTTTAACCATCATGGTTTGGCACAGATTATCACACAACACCGTCACCATCAGACTATGGAGTCTCATTGCACTTTGGATTCCTTAACATATAAAATATCAGACCAACTAAAAGCTGTTCTCTTGAAGTGCTAGATTTGTGCTTGCTGATTGTGTAGAATTCCCCTCTGCCTGTATATATACCAATCCTTTGTAGTAAACAAATAATATAAATGTTGCAACTGGTATATGTATAAAATATGCTCGCTCAATTATCAGTAAGTTGACAGCACCATTATTACATTATACATGAGCAATGATTGAGCTTATTTCAATCCCAGTGCATACAAACAGAATTTAAACATTTTAGTTAATGTCTTGTGGGGGGGGGGGGGGGGGGGGTCTCAAGATGGGATACATGTAACCTGAAGCAACCAACACAGTCTTACATGTATGCAAAATTAATAGTTGTGAACACAAAATGGTTTATATCATGCTAATTTTCTATTAATACCTTTGGATCACTTTTAAAAGAGAATTTCTTGACTGTGTTTCTGTATATGCAGGTCACCAAAGCACTTCAAGGGAATGGCTTTTCAGCCGCGTAGGGGAGAAGGATTAAAGAAATGTTGGGATAAAATACCAGAAAATACCGATATCTTAATGACCCATACCCCTCCTTGTGGTAAGATGCTGAGTGAATAGACAGATTATTAAATTATGTGAAGTGAATGGAAGCATCTTAGCTTACTTTTTTTTGGTCAAAATAACAGAATATGCTAGACTCTAAAGCTGCATTAATTTTGTAAATTGGCATGTACAGTATACATATTAAGCCTACACATGTTTTTTCTTATCCTGAGAAATGGTATTTTCTGACTTACCTGGTCTCTATGATGAAATGACTCACCTGTAATATTTCTAACAGGACATGGGGACCTGACTGGTGGTAACAATAATGTAGGCTGTGTGGAGCTCCTCAATACAGTACAGAAACGTGTCAAACCAAAGTACCATGTGTTTGGACACATCCATGAAAGTAAGAAATTCTAGTAGCAAGGCTTTGATTGAACAGAATTTGTTTCTTCGCTGAATATAGATTCTGTATTAGGATATGTCTTCATTTTGATAAGGTATTTATTTGTTCTGAAAGATTCACTGGCTGCTGGATTCTGCAATTTATAGTTTTAACAGATCTGTTGTTCTGAACTTCTCTATCCAAGAAAATGAGATTGATTTATAGACTTAAAATTGTACAAATGACCAGTGTTTAATCATTATAAAGTAACTTGCATATACATATCGAATGTAGACAGCTGCATATTTAATGACAATGAACTTTTTGTAGGTTATGGGATGACCTCAGATGGGTTCACGACCTTTATCAATGCTTCAACCTGTACTAGAAGATACAAACCCACCAACTCACCTATTGTGTTTGACCTTGACATTCCAGAGGGACATAGTAAAGAGGAACTTTTACAGATGGAGGAAAAATCCTGATACTGGCTGACTCTTATGTAGATTAGTTAATTTTCTCCAAAATTACCTTATATATATATTTATTAAATACATGTATCCATGTGCATATGAATGTCCTTGTGACCTTGATCTTTAGATTTGACCTACTTTGGTCATGACTATTGAATGAGAAGTGATAAAGGGATTGAAGATCTTTTTTGCATTACTAATGGAGGAAGTTCATAAGAACTGCCTCAATTTTCTATTTAATTCATAACAAGAAGAGTACATGTTTATTGCATGAAAAGTCATCAATTTTATAAAAACTTTTTATGCTTTGTATATATTATATTTTGTCATATTTTGTTTTTCTAAATTACCTACCGGTAATTATAAAGTCAGTTGTAATGCTTTAAGTTATATTTATTCATATCTAAACAACTGTTAAATGTAAGAAAAAATATTCATGTATCAAAAGTTCTCTGGCTTTGTTTTTGTTATAATTAATAATATGCAATGTACATGCAAATGTTCCTTCATATTACTTGATCAATTTAAACACCCCCACCCCTTTTCACTTATTTGGGGGGAGGGGGGGGGGGTTAACGTCCTATGGTAAAATAATTTCTGTCAAGAAAATAATCAACTTTTGATTGAACTCAAGGTGAATCAAGTAAAAATGGTCATAGGCAGTTGTTTTTTGTGACTGTTGATTGTTTTCTGAAAAATTGTCTGTGATATTAAATGTATACATATGTATAGTGTTTATACATGTATATATATTAATCCCTATTCTTGACTCGTCAATTTATAATGATATTAATTTTATACAAAGTTTATTAAAAGATTTTATCACTATCAGTTTTCTGAGTTTTATTTTATATCTTGCAATGGCCCTACAAAATTTCAGTCAGGAAGAAATTTTTATACTTTTCTGCCATTGACCTTGAATGTGCTGAAATGACTGTGTGATAAGGTCATAACAAATCCAAAGAATGTTGGCAGTCTTTGTACCAAGTTTGAGCTTCTGATGATTCTCCATTACAGTGTTAGAACCCAGGCTAGAGATTTATATTTGTACCTGTGACTTGAATGGCCTTGGATCAAGGTCGTAACACACCCTTGTATTATTATCAATCTTTGTATTCAGTTTGAGGTTCTGGTGGTAATTAAATTCCAATACAAGGCCAAAAGAGTAGTAAATCTATAAGCATGGGGGGAATTATATATTTTTACAGTCAGTGTCCTTGAACTTGCCGTATAATAACCTAATAATAGGATTAATTTTAATACACTCTGCAGGATGATAATTTAAGCAATATGAGACCGTAAACCAAGTATGATCTTTCATTGTTTCCCCATAAGAAAAGTTATATAGCCCAGAGAAATTTGCAGGGACAGATCGATGGAGCAAGTGAGCTCAGTCTTCACATGATACCTCTAGTTTCTGATCAGCTTTAATGCTTATTATTCGATATATAGGCCTAATGCTATAGTCTGAATGAATTAATGTTTTGAACCCCTATTAATTAAACCTTATGAAAAATTACGTACATATTACCTATGTTACAACGCGCAATATAATAACAATGCAGAATGTAATAACTGGAGTTATTATGTTCCCCAAACGGAGTTTGGGAACATATTGTTTTTACTCTGTTTCTTATTATTATTATTTTTTTTCTTATTTCTTCTCCGGTACTTTTTTTGTCCGCGAGTGTTCTCAGAAACTATTCACCCAACTGAGCTAAAACCTTTTTAGGGTTAATAGGTGTGTAGTGTAGGTGTGCGGAACAAAGGTCATTTTGCGCGCATACGCATGCACGTGCGTGCGCGTGAAATGAGTGAATTGACCGATATATTTAATATGAATGTAACTTTTATATTTATTTATGAAATGTTTTGAAACTCATTATATAAGGATATATAAGATGTATAGATATGATGACATGGTCAAATTTGCATGAACTCACGCGCATGCACGTGCGCTTTGCTCTGATTGGCTGAAACAAAAACCTCAATATCTTTTTTGTTTTTCGATGAAATGCTTTGAAATTTATAACATAGTCATACATTAGGATACCCTACAATATGATATATAAAAATTTTCGTGAAATCACGTGCATGCACGTGCTGTTCCCCAAACGGAGTTTGGGAACATATTGTTTTTACTCTGTTTCTTATTATGTTCCCCAAACGAAGTTGGGGAACATATTGTTTTTACTCTGTTTCTTATTATTATGTTCCCCAAACGGAGTTTGGGAACATATTGTTTTTACTCGGTTTCTTATTATTATGTTCCCCAAACGAAGTTGGGGAACATATTGTTTTTACTCTGTTTCTTATTATTATTATTATTATTATTATTCTTTTTTCTTCTTATTTCTTCTCCGGTACTTTTTTTGTCCGGAAGTGTTCTCAGAAACTGTTCACCAAACCAAGTTAAAACCTTTTTAGGGTTAATAGGTGTGTTGTGTAGATGTGCCGAACGAAGGTCATTTTGCGCGCATACGCATGCACGTGCGGGCGCGTGAAGTGAGTGAAATGACTGATATACTTAATATAGCTATAAGTTTTATATTTTTTAATGAAATGGTTTGAAACTCATTATATAAAGATATATTAATAGTGTAAATAATGTGACACTGTCAAATTAGCAAGAACTCACGCGCATGCACGTGCGCTTCGCTCTGATTGGCTTAAACAAAAACCTCAATATCTTTTCTGTTTTTTTACGAAATGGTGTGAAATTTAAAATATAGTAATGAATAATAATATTCTACAATATGATGTAGAGAAAATATCATGAAATCACGTGCCTGCACGTGTGCTGCAATCTGATTGGCTGAAACTTTAAATTACTATATCTCCTTTGTTTTTTGACGAAATGCTTTGAAATTTAAAACATAGTCATACATTAGGATATTCTGCAATATGATTTACAAGAAATTTCAAGAAATCACGCGCAAGCACGTGTGCTGCAATCTGATTGGCTGAAACTTTAAATGGCTATATCTCCTTTGTTTTTTGACGAAATGTTTTGAGATTTTAAACATAGTCATTCATTAGGATATCCTACAATACGATATAGAAAAAAAATCATGAAATCACGCGCATGCACGTGTGCTGCAATCTGATTGGCTGAAACTTGAAATGGCTATAACTCCCTTGTTTTCCAACCAAACAGGATGGGAATTAAAACTTAAATAGATATAAGGGACTCCTACAAAAAGGTATGGTTATCATGCACGTGCACGCATGTACGTGCATTTCGAACGAGTGAAATAAAAAATACACTTGAATGTGTGATTTTTACTACTTTTGGACTGAATGCTTTAATATATAGTATATTGAAATATATAGTTAGTGGAGACAAGATGATATGGTCATAACGCACATGCATTCACATGTGAACGGATGCAATGCTAAAAAGTGAATATAATTGGTATCCTTTTGGGAAAACGTTGTTAAAGTCAAAAATGAACAGAATTTGTTTTATTTAATGAAGCTTACAGGGAATATGGCACCAAAAGGGAGTTGGGGAGCGTTTGGGGAACATCTGTAACGGTTCCCGTTACAATTAGCACTAGTTATTATTATTATTCTTTTTTTTCTTCTTTGTTCTCCGGTACTTTTTTTGTCCGCGAGTGTTCTCAGAAACTGTTCACCCAACTGAGCTAAAACCTTTTTAGGGTTAATAGGTGTGTAGTGTAGGTGTGCAACACGAAGGTTATTTTGCGCGCATACGCATGCACGTGCAGGCGCGTGAAAT
>PRKT01000302.1:438732-457903 GCA_003671525.1 Saccostrea glomerata | reverse complement strand
ATTATTATTATTTTTTTTCTTATTTCTTCTCCGGTACTTTTTTTGTCCGCGAGTGTTCTCAGAAACTATTCACCCAACTGAGCTAAAACCTTTTTAGGGTTAATAGGTGTGTAGTGTAGGTGTGCGGAACAAAGGTCATTTTGCGCGCATATGCATGCACGTGCGTGCGCGTGAAATGAGTGAATTGACCGATATATTTAATATGAATGTAACTTTTATATTTATTTATGAAATGTTTTGAAACTCATTATATAAGGATATATAAGATGTATAGATATGATGACATGGTCAAATTTGCATGAACTCACGCGCATGCACGTGCGCTTTGCTCTGATTGGCTGAAACAAAAACCTCAATATCTTTTTTGTTTTTCGATGAAATGCTTTGAAATTTATAACATAGTCATACATTAGGATACCCTACAATATGATATATAAAAATTTTCGTGAAATCACGTGCATGCACGTGCGCTGCAATCTGATTGGCTGAAACTTTAAATGACTATATCTCCCTTGGTTTCCAACTAAAAATGATGGGATTTAGAACATAGATAGACGTAAAGAACTCCTACAAGATGGTATGGTCAACATTTACATGCATGCACGTGCGTGCACGTGCGCTTTGCTCTGATTGGCTGAAACAAAAATCTCAATATCTTTTCTGTTTTCTGACAAAATGCTTTGAAATTTAAAACATAGGCAAACTTTAAGATGTCCTACAATATGATATATAATAATCGTCATGAAAACACGCGCATGCACGTGCGCTACAATCTGATTGGCTTAAACTTTAAATGGCTATTACTCCCTTGTTTTTCAACCAAACAGGATGGGATTAAGAACATAGACAGACATAATGAACACCTACAAGAAGGTCTGGTCACCATGCACGTGCGTGCACGTGCAATGAGTAAAAAGTGTAGACAAGATGATATCGTCATTACGCTCATGCAATCACATGCGCACGCCTGCATTGCTTAAATTTGAAATACTTGGTATACTTTTGGGAAAACTTTGTTTACGTCTGAAATGCATAGATTTTGCCTTCTTTTATGAAACTTACAGGGAATATGGCACGAGAAGGGAGTTGGGGAGCGTTTGGGGAACATCTGTAACGGTTCCCGTTACAATTAGCACTAGTTACATTTAATTTGCGTTAAATTACATTCTGTGGTGATCTCGGTGCAAAATGTAATAATCCTTAAAAAGGTGTGCTATTACATTTTGCGTTATAACATTTTGCGTTGATTTCGATGCAAAATGTAATAACTCAAAATGTAATAATCCTGATTAATTAATTACATTTAGTGTTGTTATTATAAATTTTACGTTGTAACATAGCTAGCTAGTTACTGAATTGATTTTCTATGGCAAGCCCTTTTACTATTTATTCATGAAGTAAAAATTTTCAATCAATAAGAGAAATATCTCTCTAGCATATAGAGAGATATCTCTTTAGCTTATAGAGATATCTAATTGACTAAATGAGATATCTTTATACCTTAGAGAGATATCTCTTTAAACAAAAGAGATATCTCTTTTTGTAAGAGAGATATCTTTTTTTTACTTAGAGAGATATCTTTATAAGCTAGAGAGATATCTCTTTAAGCGAGAGAGATATCTCTTAAAGTTAGAGATATATCTTTTTAACAAGGTTAAAAGAGATATCTTTTTTAGAGAGATATCTCTTTAGATTTTCAAAAAGAGATATTTTTATAAGCTAAAGAGATATCTCTTTTAATGAAAGAGATATCTCTTTTCCAGTGATGCTTAAATTAGAATAATTAATTTTCGACTTTAAAACGAAAATGAAACAGGAAGTAAAGTCTCTGGAATAATTTCGAAAAAAAAGACTGAGCAATTAGCAACTGCCCAGAATAATACATGTACTGTAGACAAAAATGATATAAATCCTTTAACTTGAAACAACAAATAATAATGGTAACTTCGTTGATAAAAATGCTTAAAGTTTAATATTCAGGAAAACAAAAGTAAGTTTATGCATGTATATAATATCTTAAATGCAATGGACCGAATTTTCTCAGCTTATGAAAAATAATCTATTTCTAATTTGAGTATTTCCGTCAATAAAAAGCTTACTTCCGTTAAGCATAGACCTAAAACGAACCCTTCGTTTTAGGTCTATGCGTTAAGGGAGAAGTCATTTGAAATGGAATTTAACTAAAAAAAATATGAAGAGATATCTCTTTACGACAAAGAGATATCTCATTTAGTTTGAGACACCTTTAAAAGATATCTCTTTCACTTTTAGAGATATCTCTTAAGATAAACTGAGAAAGATATCTCTTTTACTTAAAGAGATATCTCGATAACTTGGAAAGATATCTCCAAAAGTAAAAGAGATATCTCTCTTGGTGAAAGAGATATCTCTTTAACATTTAGAGATATCTCTTTCCACGAAAGAGATATCTCTAAAGGAGAAACAGATATCTTTTCAAATAAGTATAAGAGATATCTCTCTAAGTATAAGTGATATCTCTTTCTCATAGAGATATCTCTTAAAAATGAGAGATATCTCTTTAAGTTGAGAGATATCTCTATTTTTTAAAGAGATATCTCCCTAAAATAAGAGATATCTCTGTAATTTTAAGATAAATTTTATTTTCCGAATAAATAGTAAAAGGGCTTGCCATAATTATCCCCTTTAGATTCCAAAAATCCCTTGTAGTCCCCCTGTCAGTCCCTAACATTTTTCTGTCACTCCCTGACTTTCTCTCATGATCTCTGTCGCTGTCACTAACTAACCTGTCCAATCCCTGTCGTTCCCAGTCGTTGCTGTCTATCCTGCCTTCTCCCTGTCGTCCCCTGACATCTCTGACCTCCCTATCCAGTCCCTCTCGTCCCTTGTCGTTGTCCCTGTCTATCCTACCTTTTCCCTGTCGTCCCCTGACACTCTCTGACCTCCCTGTCCAGTCCCTCTCGACCAATGGCGTTGTCCCTGTCTACCCTACCTTTTCCCTGTCGTCCCCTGACACTCTCTGACCTCCCTGTCCAGTCCCTCTCGACCAATGTCATTATCTTTGTCTATCCTGCCCTTTTCCCTGTCGTCCTCTGACAATTCTTTTAACCAAGAAAAGGGTTTAAGATATATTATTGATGCAAAATAAGAATGAGAGATGCCATAGTTTTAAATTTTTTTAAGTTTTGTGGAAAATATAGATTAAGTATATAATAAGTTAAAAAAAATTAAATCTTTAACTAATTTCTCTGTATAGTTTGTATGATTTGCATTGATTGTTTTAGTTTGGTAGCATTTCAGGAAAATCTAACGGCAAAGAAATGCATTGATTCAGAAAAAATTAATTACCAGTTTATTGTACCTAGTGAAGCAATCTATTTTATAAAATCTTTTATTTTTTTAATTCAACTACTTTGAAACATCTTTAAGCATAATAACTGTTTATTTAAAAGATCTTAATTTAAATGATCGGTAAAAAAAAATTATCAAATCGATCTCTTCATTGGATATTTCTTTTCTAGTAAATTGCATAAATAAATAAAAATAAATTTATACATATATAAATACATGAATAAGATAAATGACTAAGTAGTAACAGATAAATTACTGATATTTTATTAATTTATATAATTATAAATAAAATACATCCAATAATTGACTCACACAAATAAAAGATCCCTCCGTCCCCCTTCATACTCCATGATAAAAGCACTGTAGTCTCAAAATTATGTTTTGTAATTTATTTATCATAATATATACCTTGTGCCATCTTACTTGCCATCGTGCAACTTTTGTATTGTCCTTTGTTTTGACAACTTTGTGGTTTATATACTTTTTATTTGGCAGCTTTTTGTTTTGACAACTTTGTGGTTTATATACTTTTCATTTGTCAAAATATTTTTGCCAAAGTAATGTTTGTTTGCAACAGGGGAGATACCGTTGCCAAATTTATTGTTCTTTGTACTCAGGAAATATCCCGGTGATCTCCCCTTAACTTTATCTGTGTTATATACTTATTGTCATTTAATAAATGACAATTCTCACTCAGTATACATTGTTTGTTATATTTTATTTATTGCGGTAGTCTAGCCAGATCACTAGGGTTACATAAAAATAAATAAAAAATGAATAAATCATTAATTGATAAATTATTATTTCTTTAAAAATAAGTATTTTTTTTATTTTTTAAATTGAATTAGAAATTACTAAATTAATTGATTATATCCTCCAAAATTATTTATACTCCTTTTATTCTAGGTGAACAGTTTTACGCTAAAACATGTAAAATATGCTTCAAAGTAATTTTAATCATATTATCACGGTGTGATTTTTGAGAAAAACAATTTAAGTGACATTTTAGCTGACTTTGAAATATACTCTTAATTTACTGTAATTATTTTAAACAACTTGAGAAACTTTAATTATGCTAATTACTATGTAAATCCGAATCTGGAAATTAATTATTTAATCTATTTACTCAACATATCATGAGTTATTCCATCTAGGCCATCTGTCACTCATGCTCAGAATTGTGCTAATTGTCATTGTTTTATTTTATTATTTATATGTTACATGAATCATTGTTCATTAGTTAACTCCTAGGCTTAGGATTGTTCGTGTGCAATTTTTGGATTTCCAGAATTCACCCTACCGACCTACGTTTATAATTAAGTGCTATTCCATCGTTAGCATTTTTATGTCTTATTGTTGCCGGAAAGTTTGACGCTTATTTTCACCGGTGATAATTTGGTTCCCCGGTGATAATTTGGTGGAGAAATCCTAAGGGTATAACATCCGGGATTGCTGCATATATTTTGTAGCAGTTTGATCCTGAGTACCATCAACTAAGCGAGTTCCCCACAGACGACCTATCTTCAACAACACCATGACAACCTGGAGAAAAGGACTTTACCGCTCCTCCCTAACATCTATCCAGCGCCATTGTCTTTCGCGTCCTTGGATCACACCAGGACCAGCACGAATTTTTTCGACACCGGGATCTTTTCCACGGTGCTATAGGTGCGGGAAATCCTACTTCCACGGCCACCTTTTCACGTGTCCAGCTACACGTTCCGAGTGTTTCGTGTGCGGAAAACTTGGTCATTATGCGTAAGTATGTTTTTCTTCTGCAACAACACCTTCCGTTCCTCCCAAAGGAAATCATTTCCAGTGGCGTCCATCGATCATGCACTCAACGATCAAAAAGGATCAAGCCAAGGGGTCAGGATGGGCCTGCTTGAAGACAAACCTGGGAAACCCGTCTGTAGGATCGTCTGACAACAAGTCAGCAACAACATGCGATTCTACTGCAGGTGTGTGTTTTTCTCGGACTGCTACCGAATCTAGTCCGATGAGTGTTGCTGTTGCGGAGACGCACAGGAAGAGCATACTTTGTCTGCAGACTAAGTCCGTAAGCAAACGGCACAGGGATTCAAGAAGAATAAAGGATTATTACGATAGGTTGCAGTTAGTAAAATCCTTACCATTTCAAGATCTAAGTTCTGAAGATATTTCCAATTTATTCAAATCAACAGGCCATAGCACCCAACTAACTGCGTTACAGAATGAAAACAAGACTTTAAAGACAAAGATAAGTGAACTAATAACAAAATGTGAAAATCTTCAAACAGTGACATCCGTCCTCCATAATCGAATATCAACATTGCACAGCAACCAAAACCCATCGAACAACGGAAATAGGAAATTCAACTCAGCTAAGCGTGTTACCAAAAGACATCCTTTTCTTCCGCTACCAACTCCAACCACGAGTTACGGTACCAACAACACAGTGGTGTGCATTTCAGTTCCGGATATTCCTGAGACGAGGACGTCACATTTTCCGAAGCGAGAGGGAATTATCACGGTGTGATTTTTGAGAAAAACAATTTAAGTGACATTTTAGCTGACTTTGAAATATACTCTTAATTTACTGTAATTATATTAAACAACTTGAGAAACTTTAATTATGCTAATTACTATGTAAATCCGAATCTGGAAATTAATTATTTAATCTATTTACTCAACATATCATGAGTTATTCCATCTAGGCCATCTGTCACTCATGCTCAGAATTGTGCTAATTGTCATTGTTATATTTTATTATTTATATGTTACATGAATCATTGTTCATTAGTTAACTCCTAGGCTTCGGATTGTTCGGGTGCAATTTTTGGATTTCCAGAATTCACCCTACCGACCTACGTTTATAATAAAGTGCTATTCCATCGTTAGCATTTTTATGTCTGACGTTTAAGTTTGACGTTTATTTTCCCCGGTGATAATTTTAAAACAACTTTTGAGGATTTTACGGCCATGATGAATATAAAAATAATCGTCTCGTTATGCACGATACAAATTCGTCAATTGCCCTTTTGAAAATTTGGCTTTGCTTTGAGAAAAAAAAATGGTTCTCGAAAACCTAACACGGTTATGAAAGAACTTTTAAGCCGTTGATGGTTTACCAGTGACTCGGGGTACAGTTACGACAACTATGGTCTTTCTCACTGTTCACTATACCTTGTTTATTTTGTGGCTGCATCTGTTTTAAATAACTTTGTTTTCTTTGTATGAGAACCGATTTCCCGATCAAAACAAAGTAATTGTTTCAAAAAGCTATTGTCGGATTAAGATTGTGCATATTAATAAGACGATTATTTTGATATCCATGATTGAAGTAAAATAATTAAAAGTAGTGGTAATATGCTACAAAATTACTTTGACACATATTTTAGCAGGAATGTGTTTGGATAGAATAAAAGGAATAATTCAAATTTTCGGGTGTTTAATTAATGAATTTGTTTTGTGATTGTTTTCCTTTTGGTATATTTTATTTCTTGTTAATTAATTAAATAATGATATTTTATTAATAATAAATTTATTGATAATTGTTTTCTATCATTATATATTCAATGAATAATTGATTTATTATTATTTAAAAAAAAGAACTGCAATGCAAACAAATAAATAATTGAATAAATTTTATATCCAGAAATTTTTGTATTTGTCTTATTATATATATACCGGTATATCGTATCATTCTATGTTTTAAAAAATTACACACAAATTCTCTTACACTTAATCTGCATCAAAAATATGTTTTCTTGGTTAAATAAAATTTCAGGGGACTACAGGGTAAATCAGAATAAACAGGGACAACGATAGGGGGACGAAAGGGACTCGACAGGGAGTTCAGAGAATGTCAGTGGAGGACAGGGAAAAGGTTTGGTAGACAGAGACAACGACAGGGGACGACAATGAGTGGACAGGGTAGATAGGTATGGCACGCCAAATTCACAAAAATGAGCTAAACATAGTTTCACAGTCGATAAACTAGGTTTGTCGGTTGTAAACTATAGTTTACGGACTGTAAACTATAGTTAACAACGTTAATCTATATTTTACATCCGTAAACCATAGTTAACGCGATAATCTATGTTTCACAACCGTAAACTATACTTAACACTGAAAACAATCATTTGCGATTGCAAAACATAGATTATCTGATAAATACAGTTTCACGATTTGTAAACTATAGTTTACAAACCGTTAACCATAGTTAACGATCTGATAAATGTAGTTTCACGATTTGTGAAACTATGATTAACAACTCTTAACTATAGTTTACGATTGTAAACTATAGTTTACAAACGTGAATCTATGTTTATCAACAAAATCTATTGTTAACGCTTATTACAGACAGATAAACTTAGATTAAATTCGTAAACTACAGTTAACAACCGTTAAATATAGTTTTACAGATAAAAACTATACTTTACGAATCGTTAACTATAGTTTACGGTATGTCAACTATAGTTTACAGTCGATAAACCTAGTTTATCAATTGTGAAACTAGGTTTAGCTCATTTTTGTGAATTTGGCGTGCCATAGACAGGAACGACAATGAATCATAGGAGAAAGTCAAGGAGTGACAGGAAAAGGGAAAATGGCAGGGACTGACAGGAAGACGACAAGGATATTTTTGGAATCTAAGGGGATAATCATTTCCATTAGCTATAGGCTATCGATTTGGTTTAGAGATTAAACATAATTGCACACAAATTGACAATGGTGATTATACTTATAGAGAACATGACTATAGTATAAAAAATTTGAATAATACTATATAGTTCTTATAAATTCACATATTCGAGGATTAAAGTTTATGCAATCTCATGCTACTGCTATAAAATCACGCAGACTTTGGATTTTGCCTTTAGTTCAACCTTTTTTCTTCTCTCACGTAACTCTT
Source organism: Saccostrea glomerata (assembly GCA_003671525.1). Lineage (NCBI taxonomy): Eukaryota > Metazoa > Mollusca > Bivalvia > Ostreida > Ostreidae > Saccostrea > Saccostrea glomerata. The sequence continues at coordinate 449,676 of PRKT01000302.1, read as the reverse complement.
TCTTACATTCCTCCAGTTCACGTAACTCTTTCGCCTTACACTCCTCCAGTTCACGTAACTCTTTCGCCTTACATTCCTCCAGTTCACGTAACTCTTTCTTACATTCCTCCAGTTGTCCTTGATTTTCTTGATTTTGTCTGATAGTCTTCTTGTTTCTCTGAAGAACCAAATCATATTGAAGCTAACTCACATAATTTTTTTTCAAGAAACTTAAAAAAAAAGATAATAATTTTAAAAATATTTTAACCTTTTTTGAAGAATCTAATTTTGATGTTGGTAAATTTACTTACAATGTATGCAAAAGGTAAGGATGATATCATACATGTGTACAACATGTATAATGATAAAATAAAAAATCGCAAAAATACCGAAGAGACTAGTTTAATTTATTTAACTGATGATAATTTTGGAATAAGAGTTTAAAATTCGGAAAAGCAAATGTCCATGTATCTAAGCCCCTTTAAGGCCAGATGACACGTTCCTAAAAAAATATATAAATGTTCTTTAAGAATTTGCCCTTGACATATTGGTACTCAAACAAGTTTCCTTACAAAATATTAACAGACCTTACCTAGCATTTTGCACCAGATGATGAAATTTCTTATATTTAATTCTTTCGGTAATCTTCTGAATGTTTTATATCACAATTTTTGGTGCGCTTATACATGTATTTATTGAGCATGATGAAAACAGTGTATCAAGCAAAAAAATCGACAATTATGAATTATATTTATACAAGACCAAGAAATACGAAACATATTTGAGGAACATGTCGTCTGACCTTAATTTATAATTTTTATGCAGTACGTTTGCACTTTATAAGTACATGTATGTTTCTGGATTACCTGAATTACCCACTCCTGAGCCTCGGCGGCTTCCAGTTTCTGTACGCTCGCATCTCTTCTAAGAAACATTCCAAGATCGGAATAATACAATCGTTCCATGTCTTTATCAGGACGGACTATTATTTCAATCACTTTATAATCTCCTGTTAATCAAACAAGATACAGTTGCTTTTACTGTGACGAAAAATGCAGTATGTATTGTTTCACTCTATCTATTGTGGATCTAATTGTTGGTGGTGGTGCTTACTGTTGTTGTTGCATATCGATAAGTAAACACAAGGAAAAAAGCTTCAATGGATAATGTGTTCTCTAGTATAAAATGAGTTTGAAAGTATTGGTGCAATTCTAGGCAATAAAATATGGGACATGTACATTTTGTCCAACGAACATTTTCAAGTGAACACCAGATAAAATATGCGCATACATGTATCTCGACTGGAGCATACTAGTATGTAGATGTCCTGCGACAAATAAATACACTTGCAATGATAATCAGTATTTTTTCCCTTGGGATTTAGCCCTTATGTATGGCACGCCAAATTCACAAAAATGAGATAATCATAGTTTCACAATCAATAAACTAGGTTTATCGGTTGTAAACTATAGTTTACGGACTGAAAACTAAAGTTAACAACGTTAATCTATATTTTACATCTGTAAACTATAGTTAACGCGATAATTTATGTTTCACAACCGTAAACTATACTTAACACCGAAAACTATCATTTGCGATTGCAAAACATAGATTATCTGATAAATACAGTTTCTCGATTTTAGTTTACAAACCGTTAACTATAGTTAACGATTTGATAAATATAGTTTCACGATTTGTGAAACTATAATTAACAACTCTTAACTATACTTTACGATTGTAAACAAATGTGAATCTATGTTTATCAACAAAATCTATTGTTAACGCTTATTACAGACGGATAAATCAAACTTAGATTATCATTCGTAAACTATAGTTAACAACCGTTAAATATACTAGTAGTTTTACAGATGAAAATCAACTTACAAATTGTAAATTATAGTTTATGATCTGTAAACTATAGTTTACAGTCGATAAACCTAGTTTATCATTTGTGAAACTAGGTTTATCTCATTTTTGTGAATTTGGCGTGCCATACTTATGGTCCTCATATTTAGAGGATTTTTTTGAGAAAAGATGCTCAAGTGTCTTTTTAGCAGCAATCGTACTACTGCCATAACTGCAAAGAATACACTTTAATAACCTAAAGGAATTGTTATTATTACATCTGAGCACAATTTGTGATATGTGCAACCTATGTATAAAACAGTTCCATTAAAGGTTTCTTTTGCATTAGCTCTTTCATTGTCTTTTTGTGTTTTCTTAGATAAAATGGTGTTTTTTTTCTCTCAACAGGGCCGTAACTAGGGGTAAAAGATAGAGGAGGCGGGGATTTGGGCCGATTGAGGCCCCCAAAGATGGGGGTGTGTGCGGGGGGCGAAGCACCCCTAAAAAATGCTTCAAACGGCCCAATTTTGGACAATTTCCTTGATTTTGAGAATGCTTACCACTTCATTATATTACCTAATTATGTACTATTTTGGATAGATATCATCAAATAAATTTCAATCGTACTTCCCATTTTCAATATTGTCTGATGTAAATATAAACAGTCAATGAATCAAGAAACGTTTTCTGTTAAGTTCAACAGTTTTTGTTTGGCACCGAGCTACAATTTGTAGACAGAAGTGGGACACTACAGTTGTACAGTTAAACAATATGATTAACAAGATGTGTTTGTGAAACACTGCTGCCCCCTGTATGGCAACATACCGAAGATTAAACTTTTCTTAAAAGCAAACATACGGGAAATACAATTCTGAAATATGAAAGTAGGCCAAGGTTTAAGTTTTTTCATAAGTAAGTAAATCTCCAAGGTCAAGGTCAAAAGATCAGGTAATTGGTATCGTATGAAAGGTCTTGCCAAAAAAAATCATATATGAAGTATGGAAGCGCTAGCCCTTACCCTTCAAAAGTTATGACAAGGGATAAAAATTTTAAAAACTAGGTCAAACTCCATGGTCAAGGACAAAGGTCTTGCTTTCAAATGAAAGGATATGTCTCAAGGATTAAATATGTGAAGTATGAAAACACTAGCCTTAACCCTTTTAAAGTTATGGTAAAGGTTTGCTTTTCAAAAGTAGATCAAACACCAAGGTGAAAGATTCACACACATTCCACACAGGTTTCTTGGTATCCAATGAAAGTTCTTTTCACAAAGATTACATATATCAAGTATGAGATCACTAGCCCTTAGCGTTCAAAAGTTATGGCCAAGGTTAAAGCTTTTACATAAGTAGGAAAATCTCCAAGGTCAAAGTCCAAAGGTCAAGCTTATTGGTATCCAATGAAAGGTCTTGCCACAAAGAATACATATATGAAGTAACAGTTCAGAAGTTATAGCTAATGTTAATTTTTTTTTCTAAAAAGTAAGTCAATCTCCAAGGTCAAAAGATGAAAGGTCTTGTCAAATTCAAAGGTCAAAGTCAAAGCGTCAAATTCTTAGTATCCAATAGAGGGTCTTTTCACAAGGATTATATATCCAGGTATGTGATGTATGAAAGCCCTATCCCTTACCCTTCAAAAGTTATGACCAAGGTTAAAGTTTATTCATCAGTTTGTCAGTTTGTAAATCTCCAGGGTCAAGAGGACAAAGTTGCTGGTATCCAATGTAAGGTCTTTATACAAAGAATACATTCGTGAAGAATAAATTTCCTGGTATCTACTGTTTAAAAGATATGACCAAATTAAAAGTTTGGAATTTTTGTGTAATAGTGGGTCAAACTAAAAGGTCAGTGTCAAAAGGTCAAATTTGATGGTACCTAAAAAAGGTTTTGTCTCACGGGATACACATATGAAATATGAAAGTCATAGTTCTACAAAATCAAAAGTTATGGGCAAAGTTAAAGTTTTGCGCACAAACAGACAGACGGACGGACACGACAAAACTATATACCCCGAAACTTCGTTTACGGGGACATAAAAAAGATAAGAAAAATTATCATGTTTAAAAAGAACTGTTACTATAACCAATTAAATGCGGTTGTGAAACACTGATGCCCCCGTTTGGCAACATAGCAAAGATTAAACTTTACATGAAGGTGAATTTAATATATTGGTACCAAAAGTAGGGTATTTTCACTGGAAATACAATTGTGAAATATGAAAGTAAGCCAAGGTTAATTTTTTTAGTAAGAAAAAAATGTTCAAGGTCAAGGTCATTTGTATCCAATGAAAGGTATTGCACAAAAATTACATATGCAAGTATATGGAAGCCCTAATCTTAACCGTTCAAAAGTTATGGCCAAGGTTAAAAAAATTTTTAAAGTACGTCAAACTCCAAGGTCAAAGGTCAAATAAAAGGTCTTGTCACAAGGATGAATTAAATATGTTAAGTTCTAACCCTGGATTAAATATGGGAAGCACTAACCCAAACCATTTCAAAGTTATGGTCAAGAGTACCTTTTTATAAATAACTGAAACTCCAAAGTAAAGGTCAAGGGTCATAGTTCTTGGAATCTATGAAGGGTTTTCTCACGTGGATTACATGTATGAAGTATGAAAGCCATATCCCTTACAGTTCAAAACTTATGGCCAAGGTTAAAGTTTTTTCACAAGTAAAAAATCTCCAAGGTCAAAAGGTCAACGTTGTTGGTATCCAAGGGGATCTTTTAACAAAAAATACATGCGTGAAGTATAAATATCCTGGTATCCACTGTTCAATAGATTTGGCCAAAGTAAAAGTTTGGAATTTTTATGTTAAAGTGGGTCAAACTCCAAGGTCAAAAGGTCAAAATTGGTGGTACCAAAAAAAAAGGTCTTGTCACAAGGAATACACAGTCATGTGAAATATAAAAGTCATAGCTCCACTTGATCAAAAGCTATGGGCAAGGTCAAAGTTTTTGGACAAACAGACAGGCAGATTAGACAGCTAGACTGACAGATAGACAAACAGATGGACGGACACGCCAAAAAACTATATACCCCCCAAATTTTGTTTACGGGGGCATACAAATAGCAATTGATGTACTTATGCAGCTCGTATGTGTTTGGAAGATAAGAAAATGAGTTTGTGGTATATATCTTAAAGGGAACTATTCGATTAATGTATCAACATACCTTTGGGATCGTTTAGATTAGTAAAGACTGGAGTGAATTTGACGCAATACAAATTGTTAAAGACGGGTGGTTTCAGACTCTTAATGGCGTCATCAATTTTCAACCTCAGTTCGTCCTCAGTGGATTGTGAACATGTAACTCCTTTGACACATCCTCAAATGGAAAATATCGGTGTTTTATTCAATGTATCAATAATAAGTAGAAAGGAGGAAAAGGCATACATTTGATATCTTAGTCGTACAATAGTAAACATTTGATTTTATTTGTTTCAGATCCTATATTCCTCTTTAAAAAATATGGAAATCATTCCTGCACCTACCTCGGTCGTTTACGCCGAAATACAACGTCCCGCCCTCGCCACTGTTTAGAAATGCAGAAAGGTATTTTAAAAGAAGCTCTTTCCTGGCTTTTTTGTCAGATGGTATGCAGCCTTCTTTGAATTCTTTCTGTCTAGTTTCATTACCGAGTTGCTCATCTTCTAAGTAAAACTTACGCTGAGACTCAGATTCGTCGCCTTTTCCTGTAGTAATAGCAGTATCTACCTTCTCTGATGGATGTAAGTTCTCGTGCTCTTTCTTCTGAGCATAAGCATTATCACTGGTGGAAGGACCTGCTTTCCCTGCAATATGCGCCCCAGTGCTTTTTTCAGGTTTAATCTTGTTTTTGTTCTTTTTTGCAGCACCAGTACGTTTGTAGTCAAAAGTCAAAAGATCTGATTCTGTACAAATAGAGTCCCAGTTAAAGTGACCGTGTGTCTGTCCGCTCGACTTCCATGTGCCCAGCTGATCGAGAGCATGTTTTGCTTCATGTTCGTCATGACAATCAACAATAGCAGACTTAAAATCTGATTTCTTTTTTGGGTGAATTTTGATGTCAGAGTGATTAATTTGGATTTTAAAGTTATTCCTGAACAAATCATAAATTTGATTTGTAAGAATCTGTGATTGTATGTCTTTTCGCAGATTTCCTAGGTACACCTTTGTATAATCGATGGAGGACATGTTGCTAAACCGAAAAATAGCTGTTCTGTAGAAAATCTGTTGATATAAAATGGTAAGTTATCATCACGAAAAAAAAAAAAGATTTTAGCTTGTGCCTTAGCTTAGAACAGAACGATGTCTGAAACATCTGGGTTTTTTTTATTTAAAGAAACAATTGCTTGTAAACTATAGTTTACAGTCGACGAACCTAGTTTATCAAATGTGAAACTATGTTTGTGATTTGGCGTGCCATATCTATGAAATATATTTCAATTAAAATTTAGAAAAACAAAATAAGATTCAATACAGTTTGGAAAGCGTCCTCGATTTGTACACAAACATATGACCTAGTATTTTGACACAATGGATTATACTTTCAGTTTCATTTCTTGGTAAAATTCCATGCATCAGATGTTCTAGAATTCTATACTTAATAAATTGTGTATCTTTTTTTTAGATTACGATTGTGTATGCAACATTCAAATGTTTTCAGGTGACGATTGTAGACAAACAATATTAAAAAGTTCAGATGACGAATTTAGTCATTTATTTTATTTTACAGAAATAAATTCAAAATGTTTTTATGAATCGAGTCGATTTACCAGTAAGTGAAAAAACCGAGATGGGGTGTTTGATTTGGTTGGTATGGAAATCTTAAGCATGTACAACACACCTACCCGAAAAAATTCCTGACGTTTTATTTTCGTTATTTTTATATATTTAGTACATGACTATATATACTGCATGTATGCATATTTTGGACAAAATCGTTCGACTGGTTTTTGGACAGGAACTTCCGAAAGTTACCCCCCTTTAGTTGTTTACAAGGAGAGAAATTATTTAAGTAGAGCTTTTTTTTAAAAAAAAAAAAGCTTACCGTCTATAGCAACAATCTTCAACAGTAAACTGATCTACACCTACCAGGCCGTATAATTCTTTTGAATTTTGTATTTCTACATTAGCTTTTTACTGGCATTAGCCTTCTAAAAAAAAAAAAAAAAGCTTACCGTCTATAGCAACAATCTTCAACAGTAAACTAATCTACACCTACCAGGCCGTATAATTCTTTTGAATTTTGTAAATTTCTACATTTAGCTTTTTACTGGCATTAGCCCTACCTGCCTAGACCTACCTACCTTGACTGTAAAAAACTTCAACTATACAATACCGTCTTCCAAGGAGACGTTAAACAAAGAACTACTTAAACCTTGATTTCAATAAAACCAGATTAGATATCAATGTCAAATTTCATTGGCTTACTCCTTTAACCATTTAACACAAAAACATAGTCATAGTCTTTTTAATAAACATATCATCAAAACAATTTTTAAAGACCTTAAACTGAAAAACTATGAATTTTCTTAGCCTTGAAAATTGCGTATTTTTCAAATTCAAATTTTTTTTTGTGAAAAAACCTGTCGTTTAATTTTGGCAAAAAACTTTCTTTAGGTAGCTGGTAGGAAAAATAATCTTCATAATTTTTTGTATAATTTTTTGATTTAATTTCGGAAAATTAACCCCTCTCCCTTTCTCAATAAATCACGTTCCCGCGCGTCTTTCTGACGTGGGTCGATCACTTTGTTATATAAATCTACTAATGCACATTAAAAAAAATTTAATTGGAATATTGCTTTTGCTTCAAAAATATATTAACTTACAAATTTAAAAGTTCTCATATGGAAAGCGTATTTAAATGTAGATTTTTAGACAATTTTTAATACCCCTATCACCCCACCCCTTTCTTTTCTGCAAGCGTTTGACGAAACGTCGTTTACAGTGCAAATACATTGTATATCGGTATTTTGTCAAGAATCCCGGAGGTATGCATTAGTTTTTAAATTCATGAATGCAGAATAAATATATTGACTACTCTTTTTATATGAATCAGGAAAAAAATTAATTACTGAAAGATTTTAGTGTTTAGTCCATATATATACGTATGCGTTATGCATTCCATATCACATGTACCCTGGATACGAATTCAAGTTTTGTTGAACTTGAATATATTGATTTTTAATTTTATTTCTTTCATTTTATTCATTATAAAAATGGTGTATGTTCAACTCTTCTGTGATATAAATGGAATAATTGTAGTTTCTTTCATGGTATTATTTCAAACGAGACAGTTTGTGGCCGTGGAATATATCGACATTTGCATTAGATCATAGATGTACATTGTACATACGCCCCTCATGAAATTGTATGCATTTCTTTCAATGTCGTCGCTTCTAAAGTTAAAATGAAAATTCCGTAATTGTCCACATTAACTTCAAAATATCAAACGTTAAACTCTTCATCTATTTCAATTTATATCAAATCCCACATTGATATTTTTCAAAATCTTATAGGCCACATAGGCTACAAAAAAAAGAAAGTCGTAATAACGAGATAAAAAGTCGTTATTACGAGATAAAAAGTCGTTATTACTACTTAAGAAAGTCGTTATTACGAGATAAAAAGTCATTATTACGAGATAAAAAGTCGTTATTACGAGATAAAAAGTCGTTATTACGACTTAAGAAAGTCGTAGTAACGACTTAAGAAAGTCGTAATAACGAGGTAAAAAGTCGTTATTACGAGATAAAAAGTCGTTATAACGAGATAAAAAGTCGTTATTACGAGATAAAAAGTCGTTATTACGACTTAATTTTTTTCCTCATTTTCTAATTTGACCCTTGTAGGCTTTCGTAGTTCATAAATGCATTCTTTAAAAAGTGTTTTATGTACAAAAATAGTATCGAGTATCAAACATCGAGTGTATTGATTTTCTCTGCATTGTAGCTATTGTTCACAAGCTTTGTAAAATGCAATGGGCGTCAATAAAGCTGAATATACATTCTAAATAAAAAAAATGCAAGATGACGTTTTCAATGAAAATTAATACTTGTTTAGCTAACAAAGAATTTACTAAAACACATGCATTATTTCAGGATTGAAATTGGTTTTTTATATCAGTCAGCGAAGAAAAAGGGAAGTTATTGATTTCTCAATTAAGATATTTAGTTGCGACATTTACAGGGTAAAGAAAAGATTTTTAAATTCAAATATTGTCAGTAAATGAATGTTCCTCAAATTTCCTTCAGTTATCAAGGGCTTTGGAACAGGTTGTACTTAAAACCCCAGAAAATATAATTTAATTCGATATATTAAATTTAGTACACATGATTTATTCAGAGAAATGTATATATCTATATTTTGTTTATATGATATGGAAGAAACTTGATTCAATTATGCACAAACTTTTTTTTTTAAAAGAATAGCTTAAAATATGTCCACCTCCTCGTTACCCTCTTTCCGTTTTGACTTCGACCCTAGTTGTATAAATTATGTGAATGTTAAATGCATCAGTATACTTAAAGATGACGCAGTGTTATATGTAGTATATTACCAGTTATATATTTTGATCATGCACTGATTGAATATCTAAAGAAGGCACGCTGGGGTGCAGCGTCACTTCAGTACTGACAGAAGTACAGAGATTTGAGGATTTCAATCCCTAATTGTACCAAATTCTCTACCTTTAAATGTCCGTCAAGTACACAATACTCTGATATCATATTAAAGCATTTTATTGTGAAAAAGGAATGCCCACGAGAAAATTTCAAAAAGTTCATTAATAAAGCAGTAGTTAATTAACAAAGATTGCATTAAAGTCTATGGGGGAAAACGTTTTTTTTTTTTCAAAATAAAAATTCAAATAATTTGAATATCAATAAATCCTGTGGTGGAAAGATGCATTGTAATATTAAAGATAGAATGATACTTGAAAAAAAATTTTACCAGGTAAATTTTTTTAATAATTAAAAAAGGGGAGATAACTCTTACCAAAATTCAAGGTCATAAATTAGGACACATCCCACTAAACATACTTATAGTAACAAATGGTTACTATCCTGACCAAGTATTGCAGGCTGTTCAATCTTGCAGATTACTGCTGACTGTCGTACGTGCTGATCTTTAAAGGAAATTTCAAAAGTAGCCAAACCTAAGGTCTCTAGTTGAATACCATTGACTCCCTTAAGTACCAAATCAGATCTTTCTAAGGTAGGCCTTGAGGCTTCAGGTAAAAGTTCATAAGTTTCCAAGGAGATGATGGTTGACGTGGAACCACTGTCGATCAAGAAATCTATTTGAAGGCCGTTAAGAAATCCGGAAATATAAAAACCATTGTCCCATTTCCCTAGTGTCTCTCCACAAACACCATATCTATCTTCTATATCAGTAGGCCCCCTTTTTCCCGTCACCTCCTGGCCTAATGAGATGGCGGGTAGAAGTTTCCCGACATCTGATTTGGCTGATTATATGCACCTTCCTGTTTTGCAGGTCTATTTCTGGCTTTGGGACATTGCTTTATGAAATGCGAGGAACTGCCACACCCATAACACAGATTCTTTTCTTGCCCATTTCTTCTCATTTGGTTGTATCTTTGGCTGGGTCTCTGTTCTAACTGTTCAAGTCGAGACATTATTTTGCTCAAGGTTTTTGAAATGTCGTCTTCTTGCTGTTTTGAGTCTGCTCCTACCATTCTCACTGCTCTCTTCTTTTCAGTTCCGTCTCCTAGTATTGACTCATACCTCTCTATAATGTCAACTACTTGGGCTATAGTAGAACAATTCCTGTCAATGCAGCGGCACTTCATTTCCAAGGAAATAGATTTGTAGAGTTGATTTAAGGCTAATGCTTCTTGGGCTCTAGCATCTAAGTTAGGGTGAGCTCTTTGAGACATCTGTCTAAGGTCATCTCCTAAGGATGCAATTGATTCATCTGGTTTGCGCTTCCTTCCTTCTAGCCTTGAAAGCCATCTACTTTGTTGACGGGAGCTGCCGAACCTCTGACTTAATTCTCTTATTAACAACGAGTAGTCATACTTTTCTTCTTTGGGAAGGCTGATGTAAAATGTCCTTGCTGGTCCCCTCAAACTTGCAGCCAAAGCTAGTACACTCTCTTGTTCTGACCATTTCCCCAACTC